>QFEL01003259.1:0-29844 GCA_003316195.1 Neoboletus brunneissimus
TGGCCGGGTCCCCCTCTGACGATTAACAAACGCGATTACAGGACGCTACGTCGCGAGCCAGCGTTGACGCAGTTCGAGACGGCTCAAATCGCCAACTTGTGTCCAGCGACGGCAGAAGAATCCAAGAGCGTCATACCGAGGTGAGATGGCAAGCGACCCCGTACACACACATACCACGACTGATTTGCGCTCTTTCGCCTAGTCTCGTCAAGATCGACGACGACCGATTACAGGCGCTCCTTGACGAAATTCAAACCATGCGCAAGTTCCAGTCATGATCCTAGATCACGATATGTAATATGTATCTTTTCCCCCCCTTTTCTCTGGCGATATTGTATCAAATGGAATGTCTAATTCGATTGCCGAGTTTCTCATGTGCGGTGAGATCGACGATCGCTTGAACGCTTGACGTGCACCTATACTCCCGATGACTATCCCTCCATGTCTTCCAGCGCAGGTTTGCTAATGCTCTCTTCCTCTGATTCGCTCCCCTCTTCCAGTGGTGGAGCGTCCTTGAGTTCTTTGACGTTGGTAATATCAAAGCGCTTGCTCTCCTTGAACGGTTTCGGTCGTCTCTTGACATCTTTCTTGATGACTGCAGTTGCAGGGATGATGCCCCTCGGGTTCAAGTACAATAAATCGTTCCCCTCGTAACCATCCACATATCGAATCCAGGCGTCGAATCTATGCACCTCGTCAGTCGATCTCATCGTGTTTCGCTCCATGGTTTTATTATTATTATTATTAAAAGCCACGTACATGCCATACCGATCCTCTGTTGCACGCATGTCTTCGTAAATGAACTTTTGCTTGAATGCGTCGATTGTCTCTTGGTATTGCTCAAAATCGATCGGGGGACGATAGTCGACATGAGAGTCGTCATACTTTTCTCGTTCGTTGACGGTTGTCACCTTTGTGTTGTAGGAATCGAAAATGGGGTACTCGAGGAGTAGCCCCAAGGCGGGCATTTTGGGGACGAGGACTACTCGGGGGCCGTAGAGCTTGAAAAGCGTTTTAGTAAAATGGATGCTCCGGAAAGTGGTGAGACTCTACTTCGTCGATTATATCGGCGGGTGTTTCGGTCCGACAGGATAGGACAAGGGCGGACATCATTTTACGCTTTTTTTTCAAGCTACGATTAGGGAACGGTCATGATAGTCGCAATCCAACTTACGATCTAAGTTTTGACTTGAATACACGACGCAGGGGTTCACATTCCACACTGGGAGACGTACCTGGTGTAGCATGAAACTTTGTCCGTGAAAGAGTACGCTAACCCATTCCGTATCACCGTAAACCGCGGGATCCGCGATCTTTCGAAAAATCGTTGAGTCGAGAAAAAGTCGGTGATGTTGGGAAGAACCTTACTTGGATTTTTATCATGTTACGTTGATTGCTACGATCTGGAAAGTCGCGGCCGACTGTAAAGTTGTGAAAGTTGTGGGTGCCCTCGAACTTTTTTGCAGTGGCCCGCAGCTTGTCGACATCTTCTGCGCTGACCCTCCACTGTCGCTTCCGTGCAAGGTCTTCTTCCGGGGTGGAAGAACCAGCACATGGGAAATCCCAGAAGGGGTGCTGCGGGGTATCACTAGGCAACGTTTGTGATGCAGTTGCGACGTGTTGGCCACGCGCAAATGCCGAGTCCGGTTTGGGTGGAAGTAATAGATAGGAAGGGAAGAAATAAGTATACTTGCGGCTATCGCAGGACCTATGGATATCAATGAACACGACGAGCAGAAAAAGCTCGCGGGAGAGGAAAGCCGTACAGTCGTGCATTGAACCCGCCCTGGACTCGAACCTTGTTCGCCGGCGTCAGCGTTGGGCTCGACTCGGGGGACGGTGGACTTACTTTGCCCCATACACGTATTTCCGGTGGGAGTTCTTCGTTCACACGAGACACCCAGTCCTTGATGCCAGGAATGTTGACGATCAACTTCATGGACACGACGTTGCCTGCAGCGTGGACGCCTGCGTCCGTTCTAGCGGCGCGCCCGAGATTGACCTGTGAACCGCACTTAGTTGAACAACTAGCGGATGTGGATGCTGAAGCACTTTGGTGGGATCGTCGGCATTGTCCTTGGACACGGCTCCTGCACGAACGAGGGCGTCGAATAAGACACCCTCGATCGTTCTGACATTCGGTTGACTTGGATTGACAGGAAAGATTTCAGGGGCTCCGTTCTACGTTCACGAAACATCAAATATAGTACGTACATTTGCATGCCACTGGATCCCGTCCCACAAAAGCCGAGGAGCAACGCTGACATGCGTTTCGGCAACCTGGGCTGTTTGGGACCCTCTTCTTCCTCGTTCATGGGCGTTTCCGAGGGCCCGGCATGACGGGCTCCACGACGCCGGCCAATGTTTTTAGTCTGCTTCTCCTTTCCCTTGCGCGATTTCGCCCACCCGGCAGCGTCCCGCTTTCCAGCAGGTTTTTCGCGACTGCTGGATCCGGGCAGAGCGTTATCCGTCTGGATGGCGTCGGATGATGCTACCTTTTCTTCCTGTTCGAGTCTCGCCCGCTTGAGCGGTTCGGGGGAGCCTGGTTTCTCGAGGAGGAGTCTCTTGGTCCCGGGGGGCGTGTCTGTCGTCGTGGACATGTTTCTAGGACGCGGCTTTCACGTTCGTCAACAACGAGGTACGGGTCGCACGGTGGAGACAGAAGCATACCGGCAACGGGTGAGGATGGGTGAACAAGTGAACTCTGCATCTCTGTAGTGAACACAAACGAAGATGCCTCATTTAGCGGACTCGCTGTGCTCGGGCCAGTCTAGTATTGGTACTACGTAACTAGGACGAAAGCGCGTGGACCACGGTCATACGGCTTCGTCGCGTCCGAACTCTTGGGCTCGGCGACAGGGAGTACATATGCGCTCAACGTCATCGCAGCTTATTTCCTCAGAGGTTCCCGAACGCCCACTTTGTTATTTCCACTCGACAGATCTTACGAGAATGACACGTTCCAGGTACGCGTCTCTTTGGTCGTGAACAGAGTCTCGCCGAGAATGATCTCTGGAAGAGGAAAGCAAAAGCCGTGCTTTCCACGGGGTGGTTGTGTTTCTCCCAGCACGGGTGACGTGACGTGACTCTGGCAAGAGGCCGTCCTTGTAGCAGAGCATGCCCGCCTGGGCGTCGAGGGTGAAAGGGTGAAACAGTGATGGATGTCCCGAGAGGGTCGGAGAGACATGCGACCCAATCTTTTCTGATGCCGTACCAGCTGGGACGAATGTTGGGATCGTGCGGCTGGGATCGGGTACCTCGATGGGAGCGAGGTAACCAAGGAACAGGGATGTAATGAAGGAAGAGACGAGTACTTGAGATGTGGACGGAGCGCTCGTTTCGTTGAGGGGGTCTTGCTAAATGGGGTATTGTGTGGCCGGGATCGGCATGGTGCCGTATTTGGAAGAAACTCGGAGCGGGGCGGTGGGAGAGGGCTGGCGGGGCTGGCGGGCAGCGTCGAGACGGGCGCTGTGGGGGACGAGGACGACGAGGACGAGGGTTGGTTCTGGTCGTGCGTGCGGTTGGGGTGTCTCAGATGTACAGCCTCGCGACCGCTCCAGGAGTGAACCACGACGGTAACCAAGGCGTCCAGCTGCTCGTCCAAACGGTATAATTACAGCGTTGGCCCGTAGCTAATATCTTCCCAGCCCTCGCCATGGCCATCAATCAGCGGCCGTTTCAACATCGCCAGTCAAAAATCACCATCGAGTACCATCGCCCCTCCCGCGAGTCCATCCAGGAGTACTCTGACCTCCTCAGAGACGCCAACCTCAACGCCAACTACCACGAGCCACCGGCGTTCCACCCAACCAGACAGGCTCCCCCCCCGCCCCCCTCCTTCAGATCGAGGACCCCCGTCGACACCACCTCCGCACCCCCGCCCAGAGTTCGCAACTCGCTCCAGAAACCACCGCCTCGTGCCCGAAAACACTCCCTCTCCTCAACGCCACCCCCCACTCGTGCCGACCACGACCCGTTTGCCCCCTCGTCCCTCTCCAAATCCCCCCCAATGACTTCTCCCCCACCTCGCCCCTCCCGCGCCAACACCGCAACCCTCAACGACCTCTTCCCGTCCCCATCCACCCCCGCCACCAGACGCCTCTCCGTACCCGCGACCGTCCTCCCCCTCGACCCGCCCTTGTCCGCCGATCCCCAAGACTCCCTCCCCTCTTTCTCCTCCGCAGATGTCCTTGCCAGCGCTCCCCCCAGCATCTCCTCCGGCACCAGATCCCGCAGCGGCACCCTAGCCACCAAATCAAAGAAGGGCATGCTGGGCTTCATGTCCGACTTTCTCAACACCTCAAAGCGTCCAGAGATCAGCACCCCCTACGATCCCGTCCATCTCACCCACGTCGGCTTCAATTCATCCACCGGCGAGTTCACCGGTCTGCCAAAAGAATGGCAGCAATTACTGCAGGAGAGCGGCATCTCCAGATCGGAACAGGAAAAGAATCCCCAAGCCGTCATGGACATCGTCAAGTTCTATCAAGAAGGCCACGGTGACGTTTGGGACAAGATGGGCGCCGTCGAGGCGACGCCCTATCTCCCCAGTCAAAAGTCTCTTGCTGCCGATCCCAGCTTGCAGAATTCTGTCCGTAATTGCTTCTTTTCCAATCACGTCTTGCTCACCCTTCTTTCCCCAGCGCCCAGCGCCACCACCCCCCAAGAAATCCACCTCATCACCCATTGTCCCATCTCCAGCGACCCCTTCCGCGCCATCTCCCAGCTCTTACCGCCCCGCACCGGCACCACCTACCACCGCGTTGCCTTCCCTCGATCGCTCCACCTCCCAGCGCACCCCAGTTCGGACAAGCAAGCCCCAAGATCTCGGCCGTGCAAACACCACCACCCGAACAAGACGCCCCCCTAGCGTTGGGGCAACTCAAGCCCCTCCCCAAACCGGTGCGCCAAAGCCACCTTCTAAACACTCGTCTCGATCGTCTCGATCTGATATCACACTTAAAGGCGCACAAATTCCAAGGGAAAAGGATTCGAGGGCAGCTCAGCAGGCGCAGCAGCCTAGCCCCGCCGCCACCAGCTTGGCCAAGACCGCCGGTGTGGCTACTCCCCGACGAAGGGAGAAGAAGGAAAAGGACAAGGAGAGCTCCGACGACATCATCCGTCGCTTGCAACAGATATGTACCGATGCCGACCCGACCAAGCTTTACCGAAATTTGGTAAAGATTGGCCAGGGGTGAGTCTATCTACCCCTTTCTCGACGCTACCAATGATTGACGATGTTTCATCGCAGAGCTTCCGGTGGCGTGTATACTGCCTACCAAGTCGGAACCAATCTGTCTGTGGCGATCAAACAAATGGATCTTGACAAGCAGCCCAAGAAAGATTTGATCATCAACGAAATTCTCGTCATGCGGGCCTCGAGACACCCCAACATCGTCAATTACATTGACTCGTTCCTGCACAAGAACGACCTTTGGGTCGTTATGGAATACATGGAAGGAGGGTCGCTAACGGATGTCGTCACCGCCAACTTGATGACCGAGGGACAAATAGCGGCAGTGTCGAGGGAAACGGCACAGGGTCTTGAACACTTGCACCGACATGGCGTCATCCATCGCGACATCAAGAGTGACAATGTTTTACTGAGCATGAACGGCGACATCAAACTGAGTGAGTACTTGCACTGGCTTTGTGCCGTCCCGACGGGTTCACATCCCTTGTCCAGCCGACTTTGGTTTCTGTGCCCAAATATCGGACCCTAACAACTCAAAACGTACGACCATGGTCGGTACTCCGTACTGGATGGCACCAGAAGTCGTCACTCGCAAAGAGTATGGTCCAAAGGTGGATATATGGAGTCTGGGAATTATGGCCATAGGCAAGTTTGACCACCAGCTCCATCGTCTGGTCTTCTCAGTCCGTTACCAGAGATGATCGAGGGTGAACCTCCGTACCTCAACCAAAACCCGTTGAAAGCATTGTATCTGATCGCAACGAATGGCACGCCTACCATCGCGAACCCAGAGACGCTGTCTCCAGTATTCAAAGACTATTTGGCGAAAGCTTTGGAGGTCGACGCCGAGAAACGACCCACGGCATCACAGTTGCTCGAAGTAAGTTTATTTCGCGGACACCCCCGTCGTACCATGCTCAACTCGGCTCAGCATCCCTTCTTCAAACTTTGCGAGCCCCTCCGCACGCTATCCCCGCTGATCAAAGCTGCTCGCGAAATTGCGAAATCCAAGTAACCAACTACCACGACAACCCTTTGTGCCTCGTTACGGTTACGTTCGTCGAATGCCTGGTATGGACGATTCAGTCTAGTTTGTGACGTTGCACGCTTTTACCTTTGCCCCCCCTTTTTTTGCAACTACTTTCACACCCCACTCTGATACGTTGCATCCGTTTCATTCTTTTTTACTCGAAAATGCCCATCTGGCATAGCATCATGAAAGCTTCTGGAGTTGCGCCTGTACCCCTGGTTCCGCTTCTATATCCTCAACTTTGTAATACCTTTTTTTACATGCTGGTCCTTGCCTAGCTTTTTCATGTGACTCGGATAGACTAGTTTCGAAATGCCCACGGCGAATCGTTGTTTTTTTTTGTGGCGTGCAATTAAATCGATAATGAATGTATTCTCCAATAGAAGTAGAAGCAAGCGGTTCGACTCGGCTAGCGATACGAGATGCGTGCAACGTGTTGATAAAAAGTCTATTCTAAATGCTAATAATCGGGGCTCCAACCTGGAGTATCATTTCCTTCAATCAGGGCGGGGGAATGTAGGGTAAAATACGCGCCGATCGACGTACCGTGATAGATCGTTGCCAGGTTGACGATATCCGTCGCCTCCGCAATGAGTTCGTTGACCGTGTACTCAACGCTGAGTGACTTGTCTAATTTGCGAGCCACAGAGTTGAGTGCACGGTCCGCTGCTTCGTTGACGGGCGCCGCTGCGGGATCATGACCATTGCCTAATCCAAACCGTGAATGTTCCGTTGCGACACGTCCGACGGGCTCGTTGGTGCTGTCCTGAATCTTTTTGATCTTGAGTTCGCTCGCGGTCCTGGGGAGGGGTGAGCCTTGTCGACCAAACATAACGGAACCGAGTAATAAAAAGAAGTGAACGAACCAGGAATGGAGGGGATCATGCTTGAAGACTTCGAGCACGGTCATGATGACGTCGGACCGCTCGCGAAGAACGCGCAGCGTTTCTTCTGCACATCGTTGGAATACGCCTTGGGTACCTGAATAACCCATTCCGTCCACCATGTCGCGCGTCATCCGGAACGGGACACGTTCCGGCACCCGCAACAGCTTTCCCTACCGAAGAGGTGGGAGGACGATCAAACACGAGATACTTGGTATGGTGTGAATGGGGTACATACTTGGTCAAAGGCAATCCCTAGATCGATGTGCACGACCTCCCCTGTCCCATTGTCCATCAGAATGTTGGATACGTGTCTATCCCCTAGACCCAAAACATGGCCTACGATCGACGTGGTCGCGACGCTTCGAATGTAGTTTAACCGCATCGCAAACCAAGCGATGGGCGACTTGTGCTTCTCGGTGAAATAGTGCCTCATGACGGGCGCTGTCTTGTCACAGATTTCTTTAAAGTGCGTAACCATCGCTTCCACCCTGCCTTGGTGACGTTCGCGTGTTTGTTTAAGACTAGTGAGGATGTCGTTATGCCTGGGATCCTTGGGACGATACCTTGGGGGAGAATGTGTCAATCAAGTCAATATGGACTGATCGCATTTACTCGCCTTGGGTGAGCTATCCCTAACCATGTCTGGAGTGGAATCGTGTTGCCAACAAACTCCAGAACTCCAGCTTGAGCTGCAAGAGGTAAGACGGTATATCCGCGAACTTTCAGATCGCGCCTTTTGGTCTCTCTATCACAGTTAAGGACGACGTTGACCAGGTCAAAGACTTGTTCCATGACAGCGTCTTGTCGCAGGTCGTCGTTTCCGCCTTTGAACTTGGAGACGGAAATCAGCTTCCTTGCGAAAAAAAAAAACTCGCGCTCGCCAACTGCTCACCAACTGCTTGTATTTTTCACCATTAGAACCATAACAGGTACTGATCTTCGGAAGGTTGACTCCCCCCGCTGTTGTGAAAGTAGGATCATAGTGGCTGATCCAGACACAGTGGTCGTACTTCAAGGTAGCATCGATAGCTGGGTGGGATGTGACAACTGGCACCTGAACGTCGCGAAGCCGTCGAATCGCCAGGTTATCCGGTATATGCAGAAACCCCTTGACTCTCTTGATGGCACGGTTGTCCTTGACAGGGTACTTGGCCCACTCGATAGAGGCATCACATACCTGCTCGATCGCTTTAACACGAGTGGAATATCGTGGATCACTGAGCAGTCGGCCGAAGATGTCGGATGCAGCACTGGAACGATCGATTTGAGCTTGCGACAATGTTGGCTCGTGGCGACTAGATAATTTTCTGCTTGAGGACGACTGCCCGGTCTTCTCGGGTCGTATGCAGTAGACTTGGTACAGGCTATGGAAGGGGTGTTCTTGACACATTCGGACGACAAGCCCTTGGAGTATTTGTTGGCTTGCTGGCAGTTCGCCATGTGAAGGCTGAGAGATACGAGCAGAAAGCTGATGAGAAAGGAAAACAAATTTCCTCGAGGGTATCCGAGCGACTGCATCCTTGAACGTATCTTGCAGTCTCCGATCCTCGAAATTCGCAAACCATAGAGAACAAAAGCGAATGGGCACATTATCATCGAAGATGTCCGAGGCGGCGAGGCATCGTGAGTACATATTGATGGCTAGGTCGAGGAACGTGATTAGCGCCCCATTATGTTGTTTGTAGGCCTCTTCATCCTCCGCTAGAACCGCCTTCGCCTTCTTCTGGTCCTCGAAGAGGGCGTGGTACTCAGTTGAGCCTAATTGAGTTCGAAGGAGTTGGCTTTCTCTCTGTTTAATTTCTTGACTCTTGCGATCCACGTATGTCTTCCACCGCATGGCATCCGGTGACTTGATGATCACATGGTATTGGTGTTCGGCAAAGAGTGCACACTTATGGAAGACGCTGGCACATGCATCTCCGCGATTGTCGATTTGTCTTCCCACCTCCGTAGCAAGTGCGGTTGCTGCATCAAAGTATTTGTGCTTAATGTCCATCGGCTTTTCCAAGCATGCCTCCGAAATCCAGGATCCCTGACGTGTCGAGATAATGTTAAGAATGCTGACATGGTCATGACTCTGGAGCACCCACCAAGCGCGCCATAGAAAGAGCTCGTTCGATACCCAGCTCAGGCTCACTGGAAGCGGTTTGGTTCTGTCGAAGCAAAAGATCTTTCAAGAATTGAACAGCCAACTTTTGCTCGTTTTGAAGCCAAAGGACGTGGGCAAACTCTTGAGACACTTCATGAGTGGAGGTGCCCTCAAGACGTCGGGCCTTCACGATGGAGTTCAGTGCCACTTGAAGCTTGTTTGATTTTCGTGCCGCAACCGAAAGCCGGACAAGGCAGCGCTTTTCGAGCTCCAGCAGACTATTGCCAAACGGTGTGATCATATCCCCAATCCGTTCGCGCTCTTCCTTTCGTCTGACAGAACGGATCAAGGATGCCCTAGTTGCTAGTATTCGTTCGAGACTGCTGAATCTAAACATGACTATGAGCGCGTGGTTAGCTACTCGGCGTTGAATACTCACTCAAACTCGAGATCAATGTCAACGAGCTGGGACATCGACCGGATGTCTGGAGACTTGGAGCTGAGGTGGTCTTGGACGCGCCCTCGTCTCCATTGCGTGAGTTGATTGAGAGACATGATGTTCCGCGCTATCTCTCGGATCTCCGTGATGTCTTCATTCCCAAGGGTCCGCAAGCGTTCCATAACATCACAGAGGGCAGAATGGATGGTGGTGTCGATTACGTGTGGATCCCTTTCGCGGTAAATGGCGCGGAGAGCACGGTAAAGAGCAATGTTGGAATCCTGAAAGTCTCCAGTATCGGGCAAATCCCAGGTCTCTGTGCGCCATCCCAATTGATAAGACATAGTCGATGAAGCCTCGGCGGATTGGAATCCTTTCTGCGAACCCTGAAGAGCGCCAATGGCGAGACTGTCGAATCCGAATGCGTGGAAAGATTGGAGGAGACCATCTGCATCGATCGACTCGCGACTACCACCCTCGATTGCTGCACCATGGAAGCGGAACGCCTTGTCCCATTGGTGCTCGTGATGGAAACGTTTGATCAAGAAATGGTGGAGATCAGTGGTCTTGATGCCATAAAAGCCGTCAGGCTCGTCGATATGCCCATATATCTCAAATAGCAGATGCTCAATACCATCAGGAGACTCCCTGTTGAGTTGCCCGTATTCGAATGCAAGCTCTAGAAACAGTAGTGCTGTGGTATACGATCCGCAACCAACTGCACTCTTAGCTAAGAGGCGGAAGTTGACATCCAACCATCTGTCGTGCGCTAACCAGTCGTCGGAGTCAGCAGGGCGGAAGCTGCGCAGGTGAAGAATGACGTCAACTATGGCACGCATGCAGGGCTGACTAGCCTCCTCAGCAGTCAGTATAGCAGTGAAGTAGTCCGAAAGATTCTTCCTCGTGGATGCAGACGAGAATGCGCCTTGCGACAGCTCCCTTGAAAGCAGAGTGTGAACGAGGATGGGAAGTATTTCTTCTGCGAACTGAACATTATTCGCAATGAGGGGTGTAAGTTGAGCATAGAACTTGTCGGAAGAGTTCAATATGTCGCTCAGAAGTGTTGAAAGAGAGCAAATCCATCGAGCAAAATCGGTGGGTGGGTGTGAGATGGAACTCAGCTCGACAATGTTGCGTGCAGGGCGAATCGACAGTATCACGGGGAACTGGAGAAAGAATTCGAGTGGGGCTAGGTATTCCGCGGACCAAAGGTGGAATGCTAGACTCTCCTCGGACGACGCGGAAATCAGTGACTTGAGAGTAGAATAGACAAGATAGACTTCCGAAGGATTAATTCCATCAAGCATGGCGAGTAAAGTTTGTAGGACAGACTGGTGAGGCGAGGGGTTAACCTGTGCCTCTTCCTCGCGAAGAATATTCCTTCGGTGTCTAGCGCGCATGGTCTGAGGGAAGGGGTGTTCACTGCCAAAGCCATAGATGTTGCCGGTATTGGCGACAAGCAGGGAGGCGAACGCATCAATGTCGTCCCGCTGTAGATATGCCATCGGGGGGATGTAATCCTTGAGACGCCAGAAATCTGTCATAGCGAACTGTGATTTGCTATATGCATGTTGCTCAGCCAACTCAAGCAATTTTCGTACGAGCCGGAACTTGTTTGAGGCTATACGATGGTCGCTTAGCGTGGCAGATAGGCTGTCGGCAGTAACATCCTCAACGACGGAGAGGAGGGCCGATGAGGGCCGATGAGACCACGCCGGAAGAGCCTGCAAAACTTGTGTTTTGATTCTTGAATTTCTGCAAAGCGCGAGCGCCTGCCCGTCGATCCACAGTGAGAGTTCTTGATTCCCTTTTGGTGCATTGGATGCGCTTGAAGGGCCACGGTCATCATCCAGCAAAGCACAGACACGGATCAAGATATCGGGGAAACGTTGATCAAGTTGGACATCCATTTGATAGACGGAGAAGCCCCACTCGAGATATGACTGTGCGGCTCGAGTGAGATCGGCTTGGGCTAGCAACGAAGATGATTTTTGGATGAAGGTATGAAGTAGAGTGGGATCCTTGAAATTTTCGCTAAGGACAGCGACCAGGAGGCTGATACCGTTCAGCAAGCGAAGTTGTTCGTTGACAAATGGTGTGGAGTGTAACTCGGCGAAAATCTGGTGAAGGACGTGGTACGAGATGGCAGCGACGTTCTCCGAGACTGCCACTGATGTGCACCACTGCAAAGACCGCAAGATGGTGCTGGTACCGAAGCGGGGTAGGTTGGGGGGATGAAATCTGAAGTCGTTCAAGCGGCGATATTTATTCAGCGACATAAACGTCCGAGCAGCATCTCGCAGGCCATGAGCACGCAGACCTTCAACGATTGCACCGTTATCTGAAAAGTCTTGGTCGCCGAAGGAGCGGACCACAGAGGCTGCGATGCCTGCTGCATTTTGCCGTACGCACTGCGCAAAACCTCCGAGGGGTTGAAGGTCGATGTCCCTGGACTGAAAAAGTTCCTCGAGGCGAGTGACGAGCGTGCAGTCGCTAACGTGAGTTGTGTCAACGAGTGAAACAAGCTGCAACCCAATGAGCTCTCCGATGCAAGCTCGGAGGCCATCTGCAATGGTTTTTTGGGTGGCTGAACAGTGGTTAACAAATAATTGTTGACCGTGTGCAACTGCTTCTTGGCTCCCTCCTCCCTCCATCAGGTTGGCAGGTGTGAATAAGCGAAATGCTGCCTCCGCGCATTCTCTTCTGTTCGCATAGCCAAGTAAATTCGGTGGCAGTCGTAGGATGTCGAGGAAATTCTGTCGAATCGATAAAGCGATTTGGGAAGCGTAAGCCTCAAAGAGTTCACTGGGTTTGGATAGTCCAAGACGCTCGGAAACGCCACGCAGCACCACCTGGATATGGCGGGAATACAACGGGCTGTAGAAGGCTGCTTCCAGGAGGTGCCAGTAAGGTCCGCGTCTTACGTACGAGCTAGCGATCATGATGTTCCCCAGACAGAGCGTCCTGGTGAGCATGCACTCGTACCTGACAAATCTGGTTAGGCCTGCAATGGTTAAGAAGAGAAAGTCATACTGAGCAAGATCCCTGGGTAATGAATCGCGAACCAGTCGATAGAAACCATCCAGATTCTCGTGGTCGTGGATGAGTTCGTCATGGTTGACAGCAAACAAGCTTGCGTTGAGAACTGCAGCACGGAAACGAACGCGGATATCTTCGTCGAGGTTTAGTGTCAACAAGGTGCCCAGGGGACGCTTAACTTCGACGTCATGATACTCGGCAGGCCAGAATGTCTGCGACGGATCTTCCGCAAGATATTCTGCCAAAAAGCGAGCAACCAAGTCACGTATCTTCCAAAAAGTCGTCTTCTTCTTGGTCTCCGCCGCCTCCATCATATTGGATATCCATCCACAAAGAACCTGCACGTGTTCACCAATGGCGGATGTGGTAGCTTCTTTTTCCATCCAGATAGGCAAAGATGACTTCAGTAAGTCGACGACCAGGAAATGGAATTGATCGTTGATAGCATGAGAGTATCTCCGAAGGAGATCAGCACATTTAACCAGCAAGTTATCCAAGACATCAAGGCTGAGGGTCAGAAGTCTCCTACGCACGACAGTCAACAGCGGGGGTCCAAGCAACAGGAGCTTTTCCTCGGGACACTCTACCACTATTTTGATGAGCTCCTTGTCGCGTGGCGTTTGCCCGGTCGGACATTGCAAGACAGGAACCGAAGCAAGGAAGAGGATACATATGTCCGCTAAGCTGCGTGTTGCAAGAGCCACCGGTGATGTGTGTTCTTCTTGTGGTGCGGCACTTTGAGTGGTTCTGATCGGACCGAATCCATCATGTTCTATTGCTCCGGGATCTTGCCCATCAGTCGACTGATCGGTAAGGATGCTAAGCAACTGTCTAAGTTTCTTCGCAATCGTGCCAAAAGAATTCTGAATCTGAAGGTAAAACAACATTAGTAAGGACCAGGATAAAAGAAAAAAGAAAGAAAAACACACACATCTGTGTTTTCCCAAAGAAGTTGTAGATACCGACGCCGGCTATGAGCTCGAACGTGGCTCGAAATGCGCATCTGTGAGCCACGGAGAATATGGGACTTGATCCCAGACTCCACACCAGGTTCAATCAACGCTGCCCATCCGTCATCGA
Source organism: Neoboletus brunneissimus (assembly GCA_003316195.1). Taxonomy (NCBI): domain Eukaryota; kingdom Fungi; phylum Basidiomycota; class Agaricomycetes; order Boletales; family Boletaceae; genus Neoboletus; species Neoboletus brunneissimus. Next base: position 13,759 of record QFEL01003259.1, read on the forward strand.
TATCGTCTTGATCCGCATCAACGACCAGGGGTTCCAGAGCCTTTAGAATCAAGAGTCTCTCTTCCGGTGTCCACTTGGCGTTCGTTACGAATGGAGCAAGGAGAACAATCACCTTTCCAGCTGATTGGATGACTCGCCTATTACTGTGGGTTCCATTCATGGAAAGGAGGGAGTCGTACATAAGAGCGGTGATGGCTGCATCGAAGGATTGCCGGACTTTCTCAGCAGTAGGATGCACCTTGTTAGCTATCACCACCTCCCATTCAGATATCAGGGATTCCATAGCCTTGATTAGGAACGCCGAAACTCTCCTCTCGCGACCTCTGGGAGGAACAAGTTCTTGATCTGTTTTGGTCGTCGGTGACGGGATCTCTTGGGCGACCCCTGTATCTGTCAACGAGCTTCCATGTCGGCCAAGCATGGGAAGTCTTGCATGTAGTACGTAATCCCGGATGACCCTTGTTTTATGGTGCTCTTCCATGACATTTACAATGTCGCAGTCTGGAAGCACCATGCGGCAGATCGGGTCACTGCGTCGTGAACATCCGCACACGCTCTCCAAAAGATCCAGGAAATCGCTGATAGTATGTGGTGGCATACGAAATCGACCGCTGACATCCTTTGCTGAGGTGCCAACCCGCCAGTTGTCAAGAAGCCAGCTCAACACCTTCTCCTCTAGTTGCATGCGATATAGTCTGACATCTTGGCTAGCCACCCTCAAACACTGAGCGAGGAACATACAAACGGCATCATAGGGAAAGCTCGGTCCTTGCAAATCCAGATCTTTCGCAAGTGACTCGATTTCCGCAAGGACGCGTTGAGGTGTAAGAAGATGCCTCGAGTGACCCATAAGAGTGTGCGCAGCGTGGCAGGCTGCCCGGCACACTACTGGCACGTTTGCGCGACGCATGGCATGTGTCCATATGGGATCCCAGGTAGCAGGTCCGCGCAGACGGGAGTTTGGCGCAAATGTATCATCAGAAGGTAAGAGTGAGGGTGGCTGCGTACCATCGCAATAGGCTATGGCTGCTAGGCAGAGAAATGCCCATGACTGGATGAGTACCTCATCTACCGAAACGAACTGTAGCACAGTAGCGATCACATCGTCTTGAAGGGAGTTATGGAGTCGATACCAGTGTCGATCGATAAAGAAAAGTAGAATTTGCAGGTGATAGAGCCTCACGCTCATCATGGACGTAGCTCGTAAGGAATAGAGAAGGCTCGATACCGGGTCTTCCCGTTTGGTTCGCTTTCCTTTGAAGGTGCTTCCCTCAGGGGAGCCTGTATGCACGGACTCGGAATGTTCAAACAACTGCAAATGACATATTCAGTCGCGCCTCTTGACCAGGAAATGACTCCGTTACTTTCTCGGCGCAATCAGCCTGCAATTCTAACAACGCCCACGCCAGTGCCTGGCTCGCGTCGAAGTTCCATCCTGCTCGGAGAGTCTGGGCGACGAATATCTCTCGCTCGTCAGCCTCACCGGCGCTCACTTGCAGCCTGAGTGAGTCGATCGAGAGTGCTTCGATACCCCATCGACTGTCCGCTTCACTGATAAGAAGGGTCCAGAGCTTCTGAACGCTGTCTGCCCAGCCATGACTCGGCGCGTCACGAGTTGCCGTCAGGAAGGGGAAGAGTGTCTTGAGAACACCCACTAAGCTCTCCTTGATCCGCTTGTTCTTGTTTCCCCATAACCCCACTAGCGCATCCCAGGCACTACAGGCGAAATTATCAATCTCCTGTCTATAGTTCAGAGCCACCTGGGAGAGGAAGGGCTGCAGTGCAAGAAGGTAATCGTGGTGTAGGGAAGTGTCCGTGGGGTAACGCTCCAAGAAACGTCTCATACGCCAGAATAGTGACGGCGCGATAGGCACCAGGATGGAACTCTTAGGAAAGCCGTCTGGATCGCCGGGGTCTGGTCTCTCCACCTCGGCCAGGAATGGTGCTGTAGAATGACGGAATAAGAGGGCCAAGAGGGACGCACATTCAATCTGCGAGAGAGAGACAGGATGACGAGGCGCATGGCGATCAGAGGGTTTGTTGGTAATTGTTCCTGGTACAGGTGTAGAGCTGTGCTCTCTCAGTGGTCTTTTCCGCGCCAGAGTAGATCGACTGGTGGACGGAAGGTCCTCTGATGCCAAGGAGTCACTTTGGTACATAGAGTCGTCGGCCGGGACAGAGCTTGCTATTTGGTCCTTTGTCTGTACTAGGTCATCTTCTATGGGATCATCCAGGATAATATTGAAGTTGATCTCCACAAGCTTGAGCCAGACATCGACGTTGAGATGGTCCATGTGGGGAATCCAGGCGAGTAGGAGTTTGATTGTTTTAATGTAATCCAAGGCTACGGGAGTGAACAATTGACCGCGGTGGACGAGCATTTGAGTAAGATGATCAAGGAGAGGTGTTAGTACTTTTTTGCTGAGACAGTGAACACTCCGCTCGACCAGCCAGCGCACGGCGGCTGCGGCTTCCGTGAGCCTGCGCTGGGCAGCTGTACCAGCGGTTCCTGACTTTCCACTTTTCTTGATAACATCGACTTTCTCGATCTTGACCGCCGTGAACAAGGCTTGGTAGAGGACCAGCCAACCACGACCGTCTTCGATGCTGTATACCGCATCCTCACGGGAGAAGGCGGTGCGAAGTAAAGTGATTCCCTCTTGGCGCTCCTTTACTTTCTCGCTTTTGAGACGGTCAATAACCGTCTTCAGGTTGGACATTAGAGGAAGAATCGAGCATTAATTGAACGAGACGCGACTCAGGAGGGACGAGTTTGTGTTTGTTTGGTTCACAAGTATAAAAGCCTGGCGTTCCTCTCTCTTATCCCACGGCCTCTTTCTGCCCGGACAGTGAACTCATGTCTCCACCCTGTACCGGTTCTGGTGAAGGGCCAATATTAACCGTCATTTCTTCGTCCGATTGGCGTGGAAATGGGCAGCCGAGAAGTGCAGATCTTGTGTTCCAGAGTATCTAGCATGGTTTTTGTTCTGTCCTACAAACCGTAGTAATGCATCTTGCAATAAATGTGTAACTTGAAGCTGAGGTATCACGTGACCGCGAAGTAGTGAAGAGACGCGGTCGCGTCCTATTGTATTTGTTACGATAGTACTGATACTCAGTCACTTCATCACTGCGTTCATTGCTGACCGCTCCCTTGTTGCCATTGACTGGCAATGTCTGGCCCAAAAACAGCTCTTTCGGGCCTTCGAACTATTAAACGAGACTGGTCCACGAGCTCGAAGACCAATCCAGATGCCCCCCAAAAGTTTCTTGATGCCCGGGCGCAGCGTATTAGGGACATTCAAGCGGGTCTGGATGGACGAGAGCAAATTACTCTTCCTCCCATACCCCTGCAAGGCTACGCAAATGTTACCACGGCAGACATAGCCAGCGGTAGCAAACGACCTCATTCAGCATCTGCTCATGAGCCGGCTGCGAAGAAACGAGTCTTGCCTGCCAATTGGGAGAAAGATGTATACACTAGTTCATCCAACTTCACGACAACTACCCGCACATCCTCGACCGCTGGACCAACCTCCAAGACAAAGTCCACTGGCATCTCTGCAACGGCGGTTGCCACCCCGTCAGCCCACCCAGCAGGTATCTTTCTTAGCCAAGAACAAATACAGATTCTTCGACTTGTTGAGGATAAAAACAGTTTATTCTACACAGGAAGTGCCGGTATGTAATGAAATAACTTCATTCTTGTGCATATATACATCTGATTGTGCAGGTACTGGAAAGTCGGTTCTTTTACGGGAGATCATCCGCACCCTCCGGAAAATATATGGCAAAGCTCCCGACGCAGTGGCAATCACTGCCTCCACAGGTATGCCCACGTGCAAATACTTCTAATTGATTGGTTGTAAATTTAGGCGGCACATTACAGGCATTGCCGCATGTAATATTGGAGGCGTGACCATTCACTCGTTTGCAGGGATTGGCCTTGGAGAGGGTACCGTTGAGGATCTTGTTACAAGGATCCGGAAGAACAAAAAGGCTGCCTCGCGGTGGGCTCGTACCAAAGTGCTCATTATTGACGAAGGTGAATGCCTTGAGATTTGAAGCGTTTTTGCTATTTAACAGGCCTCAGTTTCCATGGTAGACGGCGATTTGTTCGACAAGCTGGCGAGAATCGCTAGTCTTCTTCGTCACTCCAAGGAACCGTTTGGAGGAATCCAAGTACACTCATTCCTCCTCTCTTGGCTCTACCCTTATGGAAAATGGATAGGTGGTTGTCACCGGTGATTTCTTCCAGCTTCCCCCTGTGGCCAAGGGGACAGCGCAAGTAAAGTTCGCTTTCGAGGCGGAGTTGTGGAACCAAACAATCAAGCACACATTTAATCTCACAAAGGTTTTCCGGCAAAAAGATCAAGGTCAGCGCTTGTTAACAAGGGATGCGCCATACACACTCAACCTATACAGAGTTTGTTGATATGCTTAACGAGATGAGGTATGGGCGGTTGACGCAACGCTCTATCTCGAAGTTCAGATCACTCTCTCGTGAAGTTGAATACGGGGACGACCTCGGACCAACAGAATTGTAAGTACGGTTTCTCTGCTGAGTATGTAACTCATCGTACCATAGATTTCCGCGCAGAGAGGATGTCGACAGATCGAATCATGGTCGAATGTCAGTCCTTAAGGCAGAAGAGAAAGACTTCATTGCCAGTGACGCCGGAACAATTACCGACCCTGCTCAAAGAGAAAAGATGCTCTCAAATTTTTTGGCCCCTAAGAAGCTCACTTTGCGCGCTGGCGCTCAGGTGATGCTTACCAAGAACATGGATGAATCACTCGTAAATGGGAGCATGGGCAAAGTGTTACGGTTCGTGAACCCTTCGTTGTATCAAACGGACTATGACGACGTCGATGGAAATGGGCGCCCCAAGTCAGAGAAAAAAAAACCCTCGACGAATGATATGCAGGTTCCTGTTGTTGAATTCTCGTTGCCCAACAAGACGAGGCGAGAAGTTGTGGTTACGCCTGAAAACTGGAAGGTTGAGCTTCCTAGCGGCGAAATACAGATCTCAAGAACACAAGTGAGAGATGTCCTCCAATGCCACTGGGCCTGCTTACTGATCGACTGTTAGCTCCCCTTAATTCTTGCATGGGCTATGAGTATCCACAAGTCTCAGGGGCAAACGTTAGAACGGGTCAAAGTTGACCTGGGCAGGGTGTTTGAGAAAGGTAGGTTCATCACTGAAATTGTTCACCCGATAGTACCCACAAGTTTCTAGGTCAAGCATACGTGGCTCTATCCCGTGCAACTTCCCTGGGTGGACTTCAAGTCCTCAATTTTGACGCAAAGAAGGTATCCTGAATTATGCACTCTTGCCAATCCCACCACTCAGTCATTCTGCTAGGTACAAGCCCATCCCAAGGTTGTAGAGTGGAGCAGAACGTTGCAGACTGTTTCGGACTAGTAATGCGTTTGTGTGGTGCCATCTGCCACTCAGTCGATTTCTAGTCAGCATGTCGTGGATATTGTACTCTGGATATTATATAGTAGCTGTTGCCTAGTCTATAGTAGCTTCGAAGCCTCCCAACCGCGAAGGCAACATAGAGTCAATGGTCAAGCTCGTGAATAGTGACAAGTTTTAACCCCAAATTACCATTTGTCTGGTGAGTATTTGAATGCAAGTGAACCACCGAACCGTGCTGAATGCATACCTTGACAAGCAGTCATATGGTCGGCAACCAGGAGCACACCGCCATTCGTTGAGAGGGTGGTAACGACGGCCCCGCTGGGTTCAAACATTTACGATGAAGAAGCGAATGGATCAAGAATTTCGGCTTGTGTTGTATTCCCCTGCAATGCCAACAGCAAAGTATTCCCACATGGTGACTACAACCAGAAGGGCGACACCGAAGGTTTCGACTACCACATTGCCAGGGAAATGGAACCAAATGCGTAGGGTAACGATCGCTAGTGAGTATGTTTAGCTTTTACCGTTTTCGCCTAGAAAGAGGACATACAACAGGGTGTCCTAACAGGAATAACGAAAACAGACATCCTGACCATTAATGATGTGCTGGACCATAATAATTTGTTGTGTTCAATATATATGATATCGCTGACGTGGACATCTTGAAACCACAAGCTCGGAGGTAGAAAGACTCAGTAATAACTATTCGAATGGTTAAACTCGGGCCTTCGAGGTTGGCGCGACTTGAAGCTTGAAGCTGGACAAAGGCCCATCAGATGAACACGCCCGTACCTGACATAAGTACATTAATTGTGGCATGCACACGGTACGGACCCGAGGCTCAATGGGAGAGACGGAGTGACTGCGAGTGAGCGAAAATAATACTCACATGGATGTAGAGAAGCCTGGAGATTGACCATGGACCATTTCAAAGCATTCGACCTGACATGGCTTTTCTTTTGCGGCACTGAGACCTGGATACCTCTTCGCCGAAGCGTCATGGTTGACTGGACGAATGAGACTTCAAACTCAAGGCGCTGCGGCCCAGAATGCGGATGAAAGCCTGGTTCGTATCTCAGCACTCAGTCGTGAACGCTCAAGGTCAGTAGCGCTGTTTAACGCTCAGACAGGCTCCCATGCGCCGGTCTGCCAGGTCACCGCCCCGATGAGTGGCCGCCCGAGCGGTTTTAAGTTTGGAGAGTCAGAGTTTGACATCGCATATCGACTACAATCGAGGTTGAAACGGTTGTCGAACGTGTGTACCTGACAAACCGGGTAACGAATCAGATAGAATAAGCGGTGAGTTACACGAGCCTGAGTCGATCAAGCTCAACGGGTTGCATGTGAATCATGATGATGCAGATGACGATCAGGCTCCCCTCGTCGGGCAGTTTTCGACTCGCTCACCGCTCCATGTCGAATCTTCGCCCACAGAACTGGAAGGCACTCGCCCCTCCCATCCCAAACTTTGCTCACCAGCCCTCCACCCTCCCGTTCCTCCCTGTCCCTCCTCTTCCCGCTACTCTTCAAAGACTCAAGGATTCATTGCGTCCGCTCGCCCGTTCCTCCCAAGAGTTCGCCTCCGTATGCCAGAAGATCGACGATTTTGGGCGCCCCGACGGCCCCGGCCCCATCCTTCAGCGGCTACTCCTCCAGCGCAAGAATGAAAGAGATCATTGGTTGGAGGGTTGGTGGGATGACTTGGCCTATCTTACTTACAGAGACTCCGTCGGTTCATGGCTCTCTTTCATTCTTCCCTCCTCTCACATTCCGCTTCTAGATCGTGGTCAATGTGTCATATTATTGTAAGCACACCTTACCGCCCCTAGCTCTCGTCATCACTTCCTTCTGTCTAGATGGTTTTGAACCCCAGCCCGCACATCTTCCCCAGACACCCGCCGCTCGTGCCGCCGCTATCACTCGCGGCGCTATGCTGTTCAGGCAGAACCTTCGTTCAGGTCAATTATCCCCTGACGCGATCAAAGACGCCCAACTTTGCATGGACAGTTATCGGTCTGTCTGTCCTAACGCTCGTGTCTTACCTCCTTGCTCACACTTGGCTGAGCCCAGTTGGATGTTCGACTGTTGCCGTGTCCCAGGCACACAAGGCGTCGACTGGAGCGTCTCTTACGCCGCTAGCCCAAATCCACACGACGATCTCGGGCATGTCATCGTCATGCGCAAGAATCGCTTTTGGAAGATCAAGGCCGAAGTTGGCGGTAAGGTGGCCAGCATGGGTGATCTAATTAGGTGCGGTTTGTCTTCTGGAAATAACCAGGTTTCTCCAAAATGCACGGCGAGGCCATCTCTTACAAACCTCTAATATTCCCATTCCTTGATTTTCCGACTATAATGCTCACATTTGCACTACAGCCAATTTCAGTATATATATGACCACAGTACGGATGAATACCCTGCAATTGGTGTCTTGACTGCTCATAGTAGAGACGTATGGGCAAAGGTATGTGTTCCACAACATTTTCTTTATCTTGCTAGCAGTCATCATCCGGAATCTAACGCGAATCCAGGATTTCGCACACCTATCCTCTATTCCCCGAAACGCAGCTCTCTTTCGCGAAATTCATTCATCGGCTTTTGTGGTGTCTTTAGATGACTCAACGCCACCCCCAGAGAACAACGTAGATATTTCGAAGGCCCTGTGGCATGGAACACTCGGGGTGAGTGTCCTTTGGTAGTTGAAGACACCTCGTCCTCCTCCCCCTTGACGATCACTTATATCCTTACTACGCTTAGTCCCCTACAAATCCAACCGGTGTCTCGCGAGCTCTTTCCTCGCGCTACGTCGATAAACCCCTCCAATTCGTCGTGTTCGATAACAGTGCCGCAGGATTGATGGGAGAACATAGTGTCATGGATGGGACACCCACTATCCGCGTGTGCGACGAGTTACTTGGATTCCTGGCAGATCCCAAGTCAGATTTCCAGTTATCGCCCTCCACCTCCATTGTCGCAAATCCGGAGCCTCTGGACTTCGATCTGACATCCGTCCCTGAAATCCATGCAGCAATATCAAAGGCCCAACAGTTCCTGCATGATCTTGCTTCTTCGCAGTCTCTTTCTTTCCTTAGGACGAACTACGGCAAAGCTGCGATCAAGTCACTCGGCGTGGGGCCTGATGGCTGGGCTCAGATGGTTGTGCAAGTTGCATATGCACGACTCTCGGAACGATTTGGTGGCGAAAACGGGCGAATTACACCGTGGCCCGTGGGTACGTACGAGGCTGCCACGACTAGGAAGTTCTACAAGGGTCGCACGGAAACCATTAGAGTGGTAAGTGATGAGTGTGTTGCGTTCGTGCGGGCAATGTTGGGACAGTCTGGTAAGTTACGACAAAGTTTCTGGATGCACGTCAAGCTTGACTGTTCACTGGTTGATAATCGGCGTAGCAACGAGGGGCGAGAAAGTGCGATTGTTGAGAGACGCGGTTAAGAAACACACGCAGCTTGCCCAAGAGGCCACAGTGGGGGAGGGTGTGGACAGACACATGTTAGGTCCGTCGCTCAGTTCTTGCTCAGTACGTCAGTTCAGTTTTGTCTCGCTCACTAGGTCTTCGCCTCTCCAAGCCATCCTCCTTGCCCGCACCAGCATTGTTCACAGACCCGCTCTACACCCGCTCCTCGCATTGGACGCTATCTACCAGTGCAGTGTTCAGTAGTCACCTCGGAGTGTACGGATGGGGTGAAGTTGTCCCCGATGGGTTTGGAGTCGCTTACATGACTGGATTCGATGGTGTGTCCACCTCGTTCCACTTTTTTTTTATGAAAGGAAAGGATATTCACGTGGGGACGTCCTTGACTACAGATTACCTGCAGTTCACAATCACTTCGCGCGCCGAGATGCCCAATGCAGAATTCACAGAGGAGATTAGGAAAGCTGCCGAGGAGCTCTACGAACTATTTGCTAGCTCTAGCCCTCCGTCTAACCCGTGTAGCAGCCGCGGCGAGGGGTTGGACTTCAACGCAAAACTTTAATGGCATTGTAATCCCGAATTTACGATCTGGTGTTATGCTGAGTCTTGCACCCGGAGCGATATGAAAGTCTGCTGGCGCACTTATGTGTTCTCGCAAGTCAACAGAATTGCGCAAAGTCGACAACAGGTGAACATTTTTGAATGATAATGAAAGATCAGATTCTACATGACAATACGGATAAACCATGATGTTGGAAGGTCTGGTCAATCATTGCTATAAAATTCACTCAGCCTTCCAGACGTTGAACCATACAAATACCAACTGTAATGAAGCGCAGCCGTACTCTGATACAAGACCTTACGCTTGAAGATGTGCAATTACGTTGAAATGGACAAGTGGAAAAAGTGAAGAACAATTTATAAATGAACAACACGGCGAATGAGAATTTTCCGCACAAGCATATTTACTCGTCATCTTCATCCTCTTCGATCACAATCTTGGATTCCTTCGCCCGGGATGATGCAGCCCTCGGCTTCTTGGCAGTGGCAGCTTGTTTTGTTGACGCAGGACGCTACAATGCATCAGACCATGAAAAGAGATATTTACAGCGCACAAACCTTTCTCTTCTTGCTGGCAGAGTCATCCATGTCGTCATCCTCTTCATCGTGTTCCACTTCAGCCAGTTCCTCCGCAAAATCCTCACCCGAAGCTTCGGACTCGTCCTAACGGTCGAAAAGTAAACTCAGTATGACAAACGGTTTCATGAATCAAGGATATCTGACCTTAGTGATCTTTCTCTTCGCGGCGCCTTTTTTAGCAACGGTTGGTCGTCGAGTTGTCCCTTTTGGTTTCTCTGCATCTTCCTCTCCCTCACGTTTCTGGAAGATAGATGAAGACAACACTCAGAGATGAGTTATGGCGCGGACCTTCGCGCGGGGCTTCTTGGCAGGGGCGCTCCTGGGTTTTTCCTCGATATCCTCAGCCTCAGCCTCGTCTTCAGCTTCCTCGTCAGTCTTCTTTGGTTTGGTTGCACGTTTCCTCTTTGGCTTGTCCTCTTCGTCTCCTTCAGCTTCAACCTTTTTCTTGGCTGAGGCACGCTTTTTCTTGGGTTTCTCTTCACCGTCCTCTGCGTTCGCTGGCTTTCGTGCAGTCGGGGGAATGTCTTCGTCAGCGACTCGCCCTTCCTCCCAGGCACGTCGTACACGTTCTTGGTCTTCCTCCTTGAGGTTCTCGAACCCGTCGAGGTCGTCGGGACTGGAAAACTTGGCCTTCATGTTAGTTATGATTTTTGGTGTAGTGCATCCCCAGTGACGCCACACACTACAGAATGACAAGGAAATGTCGTGGGTCAGGATGATTCATAGAAAAGGGACGGGAACATACAAGTTGGTGTTACCCCTGATGTCGACGACGGAGCCGACCCGCAGGGTACCTTTAGGTATGGGCGTTCCTAGAAACCTCATGTATCTCGGCTTCATACTTGCATTAGACACTTTCTCACCTGAGCAAGGCTTGGCACCTTGGTGAGGAGAAAAAAATAAGCATTGGGCGTGATTGCGATGACACGGGGTCGAATTCAACACACCTTTGCATTTTGCACGGGCAGAGGTCGCGTATTCGAGGCGATAACCACTCTTCTTGGTCGCTCCCTCGTTGTCAGACATCGGTCAGATATGCGGTTGGGTTTGGGATGGAGAGGTGGATGAAAGGAAAACAGATGGGGGTGGTTCATCTCGACGCGATGTGGTTTTGTTGAACCACCCTGTACCTTCAAAGTCCGACCCCCGTGTTGCCTTACAGCGCACGGACCTCTTTTTATTGTGCGCGCTCATGTGCTGGTCGAATTTTATGCGGGTTTCTGGAGATCACGGCCGGAAGTAAGTCACGACCACTGACCTGGTTTATTTGTCCAAACAACGGTGGTGTTCAGTACGTGCGCTCCCAGTGCAGACAGTACGACCTCAGGCTCAACCTTCCTCCACCGCGCAACAACGTCGATCGACCATCCAATCTGATACTACAAATGTTGTGTCCGAGCCAAAGGTACCAATTTACAAGCATAAAAATATATCGTCTGGGAGTTTGCTCCCTTGATCTCGACAAGTCTAGATTCGAATTCCATCCACATTCGTGAAATCGTATGTGTGCATTCCACCCCCAGAATCGCCGCTGGGCAAAGGATGAGATGGATGCCATCGTGCAAAAGATTGATACGTACATGACAAGTGGGAGCTCCCCCTTCTGGCAATCTCCGACGGAAAAGTGGCCAACGTCGAAATCCGTTCTCCCAAGGACCGCACCTTGAACCTCATCCGTGCATCCTAAAGCTGGCTCCCACAACCGTACGCAGCCTTGTCATGGAGTTAGTCCCCGAGTGATATGGCCAATCTGTTGAATTGGTGACCTACCATCGTTACCCCCACTCAGAACTCCGATCCTATCCCTACCTTGTATCCAATTGACTGCAACAACGCCAAACCCTCCTAGAGTATCTGAATCGTGGTGCTCGAACTGGCAGAGTGGCCCACGCGATAGCGCACGAATGTCGTAAACGTGGAGTGCATTGTCATTTCGCGCGACAGCGAGGAGACATCCATCAGGTGAAAACGAAGCTCGATTCACCTCTTCCACTAATTCCTGATTAGTGCCAATGTGTGGTCGTACTTGGAACCTCTCGAGCTCCTCCGTCTCGTAAGCTTCTTTTACTTTGCGACGGACATCGTAGAGGCGAACGGGATGTGTGCCATCTTTGCCCAACGTGAACAAAACCAGTGTTGTCCCATCTGGACTTAGGGCGGCAGCATCCCCTGATTCTGTGGCATCAAACTGAACTGCCTGAATCCCTCTGCGAGTATCGAAAGCATGATGGAAGCCGGTGTAATCCGTTTTCGCCGTTGGTTCAGAAGACGAAAATAATAAGTGTTTCGAAGGCCCCTCTCCCCAGAGGGTAAAACCAGCAGCGTGGTCGGATCCTTTCGGCGCTACATAAAGTTTTTTGCACGGTAAATCTGCATCTATCATATCCTCGAAGAGGTCCTGAGGATACAGCCGAACGGTACTGCAGAACGTCTGTTGAGACCTGAAAGGCTAATACATGCAACACTAACATACCCATCAAGGCAGGTAATAGCCAGCGCCGAACCATCAGGGGCATACAATAAATCTTGCGGTCTGGAATCAAATGCGACTGCATTCAAGTAAGGAAAGCGCGAATGAGAACGAGAGTGATTGTCAGCATCGTAGACTCACTCTGACGCATCGCGTGCAGACCGTTGCGCTCGTCATTATCATCGTGGTCAAGCACCTCCCACATTTGAACGACGAGATCGCCGCCCGAGGACAAAAATTGTCTTGGACTGTACGACGTTATAAGGCACGCACGCACGCGAATTGTTGCATGAAGCTCACTTGAAAGGGTTAAACGCAATATCGAGCACAGAATAGTACTTCATTACTAAACCTGTGATAGTTCAACGATTTTGGTGAAGTTCCTTGGGAACTCGAAGAGGACGACTACTCACCGCGAGATGTTTTGCGTGGGCGACAGTGCGTTAATGGCGTATGTACTAGTTCAGAGATCTCAATGAAGTGTACCGTGGAGCATTACAGGACCTTACCTCGACCGCGGTGGTAGACAACCAACGAGCCTGGTTTGTTCTCTGGAGGAGGAGGAGGCTGATCTTCATTTTGATGGGGTATCATTAAGTCTATGACCTGGATGTTTTTGTTTGGTACTGACCGTCGTCGTCGTCGTCGTCGTCAGATTCGTCCAAACCACGTTCCGCCATAGCGCAAAGCACCACACAATCTTGTGCCTGGATGATTTTATTGATCGCTATGCGACCGAGGTTAGCAGGACATCCAAGCTCAATTACGTGTGCGACACTTGCGTCCAGACGTTAGGTGAGGGTATTTTGCGGTTAACCCGAGTTTGGTGTATCCTTTCTCGTAGTGAAGATTGGGAGGACGACGAGGGAAGAGATGTTCTTGTCTCCGAGCATAATAAAATGATTTTGGAAACTTGGTCATGCCGTAATTCCTAGACATCTGGTGTGCAACGCATAAGACGAAATCGAGCGGGAAGGGCTGTGCTCACTACTCCCCATGAGCCCACTGAAGCCCAATCAAACGGAAGACGACGGTGATCGACGGGAGGCTTTTTGAGGGGAGGATGGAAAGAAAGTAGGGGCTTTGGTTCGGACAGGCTACTGTCCAACTCGTGCTTTGGCGTTAAATCTTCTGCTTTGTTTCTTTCTGGTAGGGGAACCCACTGTACCGAAACAAGTCTATGAGCACTCTGACTTGAAAACCACGACACGACACGACACATTACATTTGCCTCGTTTGAAATGTCCAGCGAGGCCAGAAAATCTATGCAGTCATCGTCGTCACCGCCCGAGTAGCTCCGATCAGACGGGCTGGGTGAATGGAGCTCAGTACGGGAGAATTCGGCCTCCAGTTTTGGTATGTCCCTGGGGTTGCCATGTCCGCCATCTGCAACATATGGCGATCCTGCATGTTCGTCCACTTTTTGTCTCTGGGATACAATCCGTATGGTTGACCACATAGACAGGTCGTATGACGCACCTTGGAGGGCCAGATTTCGGGCTCGCTGTCGGACGAGATCTCGATAACTTCCACTATGCGATCCTTCCGCTTCAATTCATTGTGATGTTTGTTTACTGCATCCGTAGCCATTTTCATGGCGTGTGTTGCGCGCTTGTTGGATGGGCGAGCGTCATTCAATGCACTCCGCGCTGACAATTCCTTTAGTGCCGTGTCAGACTTGTCCAGTTGCGATGCTGAACTAAACAGACCAATTGTGTGATACGTTGGAGCTCGGTACACTGATCTATCGCTGACAAAGGACGTGGGCTAGTACGTGAATGTCTGCTGAGTTACGACGTCCGTAAGCGAGATGGGCGGTTCAGAGGATGAATGAGCGACGCGACGGATGGGATACTCACGATTCGTGTTGCGGGACGGGGACCGCAGGGTCGTCGCTGTCTGAATCGAGGAGGGTGATGGTGACTGGGTCGCGCGAACGTTTCCTGTGACGTGGTGAAGGGGGACGATCAATGCGAACGCAGTGGCGTACACCAGTGCAAGATATGTCTAGGTCGTCGACATCAATCACCTCGTGCTTGTTGGGCGGCGACATATCGAGTCCAACTGTAGTACCCTTCCCAGTTAGGGGGAGGTGGGAAAACAATCCGTCACGTGCAACCGTCCTTTTCTTCCCCCCCAGTCATCCATGGGTCAGTCCCTCTCCTCCTCCTCTTCGGCGTCGGCGCAGGCGCCAGCGGGTTGTCCGGTGCATCTGTCGGACATGTCACCACCTGCTTCGGGCTGTCCAATTCAACATACGCCGTCGTCCAACTCCAGCCGGTGTCCCATCGACCACTCGTCGGCACCACTCAACCCACTGAATCAAATGCCCACCCTTCCCCAGACGCCGCTGGACAACTCTGACCAGCTCCCGACGGAACGCACTCTCTCCTCGATACCACGCCCTGTTGACGCTGGGAGGAAAGAGACATGGGAGTATCCTTCACCCCAGCAGTTCTATAATGCACTGGTTAGAAAGGGTTGGGAGACGCCTGTAGAGCACGTAGAGACAATGGTCGATATTCACAATTTCCTGAACGAGCGTGCTTGGGGTGAAGTGCTAAAGTGGGAGAAACGCGTCGCTCTGTAGGATACATTTCTCGGTTCTTCAGGTAACGCGACTGATAAAACGATCGTCAGGCCTGGAGACGAAGAGCCGTATCTCGCCAAGTTCAAGGGACGTCCCGGGGAGATGTCCCCGAAGGCCCGGTTCTGGATGTTTGCCGGATGGCTATTACCCTCACGGTTCAAGTGTGTCTCTCCTGCCTCGCGGGTCTGCGTAGACTGACATGGGTCATAGCGCTGAGCCTCCCTTTGATCGTCACGACTGGATCGTTCGGAGACCACGCACGGGGGAAGAGGTACGGTACGTGATCGACTACTACTCGGCTCCACCTACATCGGACGGCGAGCCCGTCTTTGCATTGGACGTCCGACCTGCGCTGGACAGCGTGCAGAGCGTCAAGGAGCGGGCTGTTGTCAGTACGCGTGAGATCTGGGAGGAGCTGAGTGAGCGTGCGTGGGGACGGAGGTGAGTTGAGCGGTATCGTTACGTGCTAGCATACATGTACATGTACACAGTCGTAATGCGTAGAGGGATCCTCGCTCAGATCTAGTGGGTTGGCTCGCACGTACTACGGTCACGTTGAGGTCTCGTCGTCGTCGTGGACAGCGCTGGGAAAGCGGGCTACGGTTCCAAAACTGGGCAGTGCATTGTCGCGAGTTTTCCAGGTCGACACAGCACCCGATCGCCGCAAGCTCAGTCCGCCGGACGACAACGACGACGAGCAGTCCTCCCCACTGCCAGTCACGATGGAACGGCCAGCTGGTCCTCGTCAACCAGACAAGCGCAACGAGGCGTACGAGTCCATCTTTGGCCGTCCGTCGACGGCCCACCACCAGGCGCCAGGGAATCCACACTATGGGCAGCCCGCCCATAATGCGCCGTATCACCCGCAGGTGAATCAGTTCTCGCCGCCGTACAATTATTATCCGCAGGGGATCGACAGACGGACTTCCCACCCGTCTTCGCTAGCCCCGCAGCCTGCCGCCTACTACCAGCATCCGACCTACTCCCAGTCCCCCGCATCCCAGCCCCATCTCCCCGTCTCTCCCCG
>QFEL01003269.1:0-28907 GCA_003316195.1 Neoboletus brunneissimus
ATCCTGCTAATAGCATGTCTCCTGCTGCTTTGCCACTGATAGCCAGTAAGTAGATTTCAAATGAGAATCCTGCTACTCAACATATCTTTTGCTACTGTACCCTTAATAGCAAGTAAGTGGTATGATGTGAATTTCAAACATGAATACTGCTGATTAGCATGCCTTCTACTACCTTGTCATTAATAGCTTGTAAGTAGTCTGATATGGATTTCATATGAGAATTCTGCTAATAAGCATTTCTCCTACATACTACTCTACCTTTGATAGGGAGTATGTGGTTTGATGTGGGTTTCAAATGACAATCCTGCTGATTAATGTGCTTTCTGCTGCTTTGCCATTAATAGCAAGTAAATGGTCTAATGTAAATTTCAAATGAAAATCCTGCTAATTAGCATATGTCCTGCTGCTCTGTTATTAATAGTGAGTAAGTGATCTGATTTGGATTTTAAATGACAATTCTACTAATTAGCATGCCTCCTGCCATTTTGCCTTTGACAGGAAGTAAGTAGTCTGATATGGATTTCAAATAAACACTCCACTGATTAGTATATTTTCTCCTACACTGTACTTTGCCATTAATAGCGAGTAGGTGATCTGATGTAAATTTCAAATGACAATCCCACTAACTGGTATGCCTTCTACTTCTCTGCTATTGATAGTTTGTAAGTGGTTTGATGTGAATTTCAAATAACAACTCTGCTAATCACCATATCTTTTATTGTTCTGCCATTGATAGTTTGTAGGTGATTTCTGGGAATTTCAAATGACATTTTTGTTAATTAACATACCTCCTACTTCTCTACTATTGAAAGTTTGTAAGTGGCTTGATGTGGATTTCAAATGACAATCTTGCTAATTAGCCTTCTGCTGCTCTGCCATTGGTAGGAAGTAAGTGGTCCGATGCAAATTTCAAATAATAATACTGCTGATCAGCATATCTTCTGCTACTCTACCATTAATAGGAGGTAAGTAATCTCATGTGAATTTCAAGTGAGAATCCTGCTGATAAGTATACCTCCTACTTCTCTGCCTTTGATAGCAAGTAAGTGGTTTGATGTGGGTTTCAAATGGCAATTCTACTGATCAATGTGCTTTCTGCTGCTTTACCATCAATAGCAAGTAAATGGTTTAATGTGAACTTCAAATAAAAATCCTGCTGATTAGCATGCCTTTTGCTGCTCTGCCATTAATAGTGAGTAAGTGGTTTGATGTGAATTTCAAATGAAAATTCTGCTACTTAACACACCTCCTACTGCTCTGTCATTAATAGCTTGTAAATGGTCTGATGTAGATTTCAAATAAACATCCTGCTGATCAGCATGCCTTCTACTGCCTCACCATGAATAGCAAGTAAGTAGTTTGATGTGGATCTCAAATGAGATCTTGCTAATCACCATATTTCCTGCTACTTTGCCATGGACAGCAAGTAAGTGGTCTGATATGAATTTCAAATGACAATATTGATAATCAATATCCCTCTTGCTGCTCTTTCATTGATAGCTTGTAAGTGGTTTGATGTGAATTTCACATGAGGATCCTGCTAATCAGCATGCCTTCTGCTACTCTGTCATTAACAGCAAGTAAGTGGTCTAATATAGCCTTCAAATGAGAATTCTGCTGATTAGCATGTTTCCTGCTGCTCCACCATTGATAGTTTGTAAGTGGTCTGATGTGGATTTCAAAGGGGATTCCTGTTAATTAGCATACATTCTGTACCTTCTGCTGCTCTGCAATGGATAGCAAGTAAGTGGTCTGATGTGAATTTCAAATGAAAGTTCTGCTAATCAGCATGCCTTCTGCTGCTTGCCATGGATAGCAAGTAAGTGGTCTGATGTGAATTTCAAATGTCAATCTTGCTAATCAGCATGCCTCCTTTTGCTTTGCTATTGATAGCAAGTAGGTGATCTAATGTTGATTTCAAATGAGAATTCTGCTAATCAGCATATCTTCTGCTGCTCTGTCATTAATAGCAAGTAAGTAGTCTGATGTGAATTCCAAATGAGAATCCCACTAATCAGTATGTCTCTTCCTGCTCTTCTATTGATAGCAAGCAAGTGGCTTAATATGGATTTCAGATTAGAATTTTACTGATCAATATGCCTTCTATTGCTTTGCCACTAATAGCAAGTAAGTGGTCTGATGTGGATCTCAAATGAGAATACTGCTGATTAGCATGTCTCCTGCTACTCTACCATTGACAGTTTGTCAGTGGTCTAATGTGAATTTCAAGGAAGAATCCTGCTGATTAGTATGCTTCCTACTGTTCTTTTATTAATAGCAAGTAAGTGGTCTGATGTGGATTTCAAATGACAATCCTGCTGATGATTTCTTTGCACACTGTTACTTCAATGATGTGGTTTAACAAACAGTTTGTAAATGCTTCTATATATATGAGCAAATATTGGTTACTAATCAATTCATGTCCTAATCCTTCTTTCACTTTTCTATTGATAGGAGGTGAGTGATTCAGATAACAGTGAAAATATAACTTATCAGTTAACATTAACATATATTTTTATAGGAGGTAATAATATGATGCAGGTTGAGAAACTGGAAATACTAACACACACATCTTTTCTCCTTATATTTTGCACATAATAGGATGTAAGTAATCTGATTTACAATAGACATCTGATAGTAGTTTGCTCATTAAATTCATCATTTTCTTGTTATATCTAACATGATTTTGTTATCCCATAAATTCTATATAGCTGGTCAGTATCATCATGTTATTCTCAAAATTTTATACCCATAAATTGATATATGTATCTATAGGATGTAAGTTACAGTATATTTTGTGATGCAATAATTTTGTGTTATTTACATTTATCCATTGCTGCTATTCAGCAGGTGAGTCATTCATATGATAATTTAAATATTCCTATTCATACTTTCAACAGACGGTCAGTTTTATCCTTAACTTGCTGTATGCATTACAACTAATATAATCTAGATTGTCACCAACCCTCAGTCCTACCCAGTAAAAATTTTATCATATGATTATATTGTATATTTGCTAAAGTAATACCATGTCTTTCAGGGCTCTTTTCATGCAACAAAGGCATTGTTCATGGCATGTCTATTTTTTGAAAATATGTTTACCATACCAACCCTCCATGTACTTCAGACCAGAAAACCAGCCAACACAGAGAAAGAGATCCTTCAAAATGGCATTAGTATGTTAACAAATTTGGTTTTGATAACTTTTATACATGCATCCCCTAACAGATTTTTTGCTATTTCTCCAATATTCCTTTACTGTGGTCCAAAGCAAATCTAAAGATCCCTTTTCCTTGGCAGTGCAAAGGTATCAAACATCTGGAATATCAGCCCAGGTATCCAAAAAATTGGATGAGGTTTTTGTCAAATATTGTGCTGCCAGTGACAAAGAGGAAAGAGCACAAGTTATCATGGACATAATCTTGCAGTATCCTTTGTGTAGGTGGTAAAGTGACCTAGTTTTTCACACACTACTGACTTGATCTCATAGCAATCAGCCATTAGGATTTTGGGGGAGTATTGGGGTATTCAGCAGCATTGGTTATGAGGAATTGGAGAAAAGTTTGGTTCAAGGGGCCCAGGTTCATCTATTTGACCACCTCAGATGATGTGGATGATGTTGTGATGAGCATACCAATAATATGATGTTTATTCTGGATGACTGAGGGGACAACTTGGAGTGATCACACTATTGAGTCAGCAGGAACTTGGAACATAGATGGTACCTAGCCCGCCGAGCATACCGAAATTGGGCTCCCAGTTCACTCCCATACCTTACACATCCACTCACCAACCATTTTTATCCCTGCTCAGCTTCGCATCACACAGCTCGCCGAGCAACAGACCAAAGGACACAGTGGTTTTACACAATGGGATCTCCTGTGTCGCACACTGCAAATGCACCTCGAGAATTGCCTTGCTATCGAGACCGTTCATGAGATCCTTCATCAGCTTGTCAAACAAGTCATCGGGGTGCTGAACATGGTGCTGATCAATGTGTGACCTGCTTTGTCGGACTTGTTGGCGCTGGCAAGGTCGTGTTGAGGTGACATTCTCGCTCTAGATATAGACAGGAGGGATGACCCACGAAGTTCACTATTCCGTACGGAAATCCGAGCACGATGACAGCGTCCAGAACACCGGTGTCAACTGCGAGTTCGAGAGCATTCGCTGCAACAATCCCAAGAAGATTCCCGGAGAAGGCTTCATTCTCAATCCGTCATCAGTCCTACGAAGGTCTATCAGCTTGACTGCGAGAAGACGGCAGGGCAGAGGGCTACTCTTGGGACTAACCTGAGGAAGGGTGGATTGATCAATGCCAGGATGCTGGGATGGGGTTTATCGCGCACCTCCACGATATGGCACGACTTTGGCAAGGCACGACTCGTATTCACTCTCCCGTATCGTCGGCCGACTCTTGGATGTCTCCTGCGCGACCCCATTTCCATTCCCACCCCCATCTCTGACCCCACCTCCACTCTCTCCACCCCCACCCTCATCCTCGACATCGCTCCGCTCGTGGTCACGTTCCCCGCCCTGTTCAGATGGTGTCGGCAGACAACGTACGACAAGTCTCAGTCGCGCCCTCGATCGACTCTCTTGCACAAGTACTCCCCCTCCCCTCCTTCCTCACCTCTCGACTCCACCTCCACCTCTGGCCCACTCTCCTCGTCGCTCGTTCCAACCGCACCGCCCTTGGCTCTTCGGCCCTTGCCACCAGTACCTTATCGCACACCAATACCATCGCCCGTCAGTCGAGCCCACGGCAAACGTCAACATACGACGACACGTAGAGACGCACCTTTATGCATGATCGACACCAGCTTCTTTTCGTGCGCCCGTAGAGGCTCCCACGTCTTGGCCGTCGGCTTCACCTCGATCCTAACAAGCTGCAGCAGTCAACGATTCAGCATGCACTGCCCCGCACAAAACGCGCAAGACTCGATAAAACTCACATGGCCGATACGTCCCGGCTCTCCACCCCCTTGAGCAGCGGTACCAATGCCCTAAAGAATGACACGGACGCGCTCGACCCTTTCTTGTTCTTGTTCTTGTTCTTTTCGCACGCAGACACGCTCTTGATCGTCTCCTGGAGTAAATCCTTGTGCATCCTTGTGTGTCTTGGCGATATATCGGCTCCAACCACTGTCTGACGGCGAGCTGCGCTCCACCAGTTGCTTCACAAGCCCGACCAGCCGTTCCTCGTCTTTCACCACCGCGTCCATCACGAAATAGAACGACTGAAACGCAAGTCCGTCGTTCGGATCGGAGCGTGTGGCGCATGGTGGAGAGACGCACCTCCAAAAGTGCCTTTTTGATGACATTCACGACCATCTCCCCATTGTCATTGTACATCCCTTCTTCGCGCAGCATGCCGATGATCACCTTTGTACAGAGATCAGACGATAGGCCGAGTAGTTGGCGAGGGAAACGTCGCTGTGCCCGATGTGCACCGCCCTGCACGAATCGCGCGCAAGAACATCGATACCGTCGCCATGAAATGGTACTCTTGCTCAAGCACAATTCTCGTCTGGGATTGACCTACGACGTATGTTAAAATCAGACGAGTAGAAGTATGTAGACGGGAACCTTACCTGGTGTGACAGGCGATTTTGCGTGCGTCTTGGAATCACTCTTACCTTTGCCCTTGCCACCACATAGGTTCCTCCTCTTTGGAACTGTCGTCGTGCTCGCTCTCGAATTCCCCGTCTTGAACGCGACCGCCGCCCTCCAACAGTTCTGCATACTGTTCAATAGAGGATCGGATGAAGCCTCCGTGCACCTCCTCCAGTTGGAGCGAGGGCGGCTCCATAGGCAATGGGTCACCGCGTGGCGATGTCGTTTGACTCGGGTAGAACAAGACACGAATGTTCATGAGGTTTTGGAATGCCTATTATCTCAAGATGAAATGGGTACTAGCACGATGGCCCAGCTCCCAGAAAGTCCATTTGTCGAATGTTCTCTCGGGTCCAGAAACACCCGAAGCTTTGCAGTACCCACAAAGTAGCACGATCGATGTCATGTACTACGTCCTATCCTACACGCACGCACACTAGCTACTCTCTCACAAATTCGACACCCGCGCGCCGCCATCCCGCTCAATCTCTTCGATAAACGCCCTTGGGTTCGGTTTGCGCCCCAAAAAGTCCTACACGACAAAAAAACACTCTGAGAGATTGTTCATTTTTCTCCAAGCAGCCCTGTAACGCACCTCGAGCGAGTCCATTTCGTCCCGGCTCCCACCCACGAGGAGAATCTTGTCCCGATACAGTCTCCCCAGCTCGGAATCCAACGGCGCCTTTTTGAACACCGTCGCGTACATGTCTGCTGCGAACACGAGCGAATAGGTATACCTAGACGACCGCCC
Organism: Neoboletus brunneissimus; assembly: GCA_003316195.1. NCBI lineage: Eukaryota > Fungi > Basidiomycota > Agaricomycetes > Boletales > Boletaceae > Neoboletus > Neoboletus brunneissimus. The sequence goes on from QFEL01003269.1 coordinate 6,368, forward strand.
AAACGTCAACACTGATCCACGTTTGGCAGGTAGAACGAAAACAGCTTACCCATAGTACCCAGCATCGTATCCACCGACAATGTGCCCAAAGGTGCCCTGTCCAGGTTTATACGCACCCCCTTGCACGAGCGAGATCTGCTCCCTCAGCTCGTTCCAGAGCTTGGTATAGTCCGTGTTCACGTCCAGACTGTTGTTGTGTACCAACAGATCAAAGTTGGCGAAAAACAGCTGGCGGAGGTAAAACAGCCCCACGTTGACGTAGCGACTGCGGGTAGTAAAAAACATTCAAAAACATTGTACACGCGAGATAGGAATATCCATTCTGAAGACTGACCTCTTGATGATCTTGGCGATCAGGTCGTCCGACAGCGGCTCTTGGGTCTTGTAATGGCTCGACATCTTCTTGAGCACTTCGGGCTCCCAGCACCTGAGGACACGACACGAACCTCCACACTCAATCACGACGGCCCAATGAATCCAAGACAAACGACAATAGCAACTGACCAGTTTTCGAGCATCTGCGACGGCGCTTCCACAAAATCGCGCGCAACGGCCGTCCCATGGAATCGTGCGTATCTCGTCTGACTGAGCAAACCATGGAACACGTGTCCCATCTCATGGAAGAACGTCGTGACGTCGTCGTGTCGCATGAGCGCCGGTCGCTCCGGCGTCGGTTTCGCGAGATTCGCAACCATGGCCGTCAACGGGTACTGTCGTTTCCCATTGGGGAGCTCGTAACCTGGAAGAAGACCCCACACGGCGGCATGCGGGTATTTGGCATCTGAAAAAAAAGTTTCAAAAACATGAGCACATTGAACGACGCGATCGAGCGTTCACGACTCCATACCGCGGGGAAAAAGGTCGAGGTAGCAGTACCCGACGAAACCCGATTCATCCTTGGCGTCCTTTTCCCAAACCGCAAACTGTTGGACCTCTGAATGGAAATCAGTCACCTCAGTCACTGCACCATACAAGACTCACCAGGGTGCCATACATCCCGCGCATCGCCCTTGGTCTCTACAAATCTGACCCCGAGTAGATTCTGGTATATATCGAGAATAGCGGGGACAACGACGGAGACTGGGAAATACTCCTTGACAAGGGAATCGTCGAGACTCAGGTTGCGTTCCACATACAGGCGATCGTAATATCTACCGGAGCACGATCAGACAGAGACGGGGGGACGTATCCAGAGGGCATGCCTGTAGTCCCAAATGTAAAAGTTGTCGTCGATTGGCAAGCCGCGCTTGATATGCTCCTCCTTTTTAAGCGCGAGAAGCGTGGCGCGTTCTTGGATGCCAAGAGGATCGAGATGTCTCTTGAGCTCGTCCAAAAACTATATAATGAATGAGGGGTATGCACGGAGAGATCACGAAAATCAGTGTGACAGACCTGCTTCGCGTTGGCTGCACTCTTGACCATCTTCACCTCCGTAATGTAATCCGCCCAAGAATCGTACTGCAGGATCTCAGCAATCTGCCTGCGTAGACGGAGCGCGGTATTCAGGTGCTCGACGTTGATCGCCAGCCTATCGTCAAAGGCCTGTAGAGCCGCTTGGCGCGTTTTAGGGTCGTTGGCATATTTGAACTTGCGATCACATCTGTCAGAATTCGGGTTGATGAGCCAAAGGCGAAACTCACGATGGGAAAGATGTCGGGCGTCTTGAACGTGACCTCGTACAAGACCCTGTCACCTTCCGTACGTTGAGTGTACCCCGAGATGACGTCCTCTGGGACACCATCAAGTTCTTCGCGTGCAAAGGTGATGCGACCCTGTAAAGAACCGTTTCAGATCGACCGACATGAATGAATAAAAGCCTAAGTGTAAAATCTGGCTCACGTTCTCCTCGTTAAAGTTTTGCTACGAGATACAACGGCGCGAATCAGCACATCAACGCAAAACACGACCATTGATGACCCACCGTGAACTTCAAGCACGCATCCGAGAGCTCGTCCTTGAGAATCTTCAGCTTCTCCTTGTCCTCCTTCCGCTCGAGCGCCAACCCAGCGCGCTTCCCATCAAGCAACATCTTTTCGACGAGCCGCTTTTGCTCAGCGCTTAACGTGTCCCATACGCCCGTCTTGCGTAGGTTAGCTGCTGCGGTCACCTTGGCCTTGTACAGATCCTCGCGCATCGACTCTTGGTTCGCGAACTTGCGCGTGCGTTCCTCGGATTTGGTGGAGGCATCGCGGAGGGCCTTGTTCGTCGAGACGTTTTGGTAGAACCCGAGCGGCTCGATGGTGATGTCAAACTCGGCCTCTGCGTTGGCGAGCGCGAGCTGTCACACGAGGAAACCATGAGCGCAGTATGGGGGGAAAAAGAGTTCAACTCACAAACACCTAAAGATAACGGACGTGTCTAGGTCAGACGACTAGTGAGCGAATGGGGAAGCACACTCACGTTGTCAAAATCAAGCTTGTCCTCGGACAACTGGACGACCTCGTCGCTGACCTGCTTATTCTTCGCGAGTGCCTCGGTCGTCAGCCGGTCGATATCTTCGACGGTGTGTTGCCAGCTCGGCGGAGGTTGTGGGGGCGTCAGGGATGCCATTGCGGTAGTGTCCGCGGTGAACCTAAAGTCGAGGTAGGCGTTCGAGAGCGGTGAGACGTGTCTCGTCGTCGAGGTGGTGGCAAGACGTCGGAGTGGTCGTCTGACACAGGTCCGAGATGGGGGGACATCGATGGCCCCGATATAGCCATGATTTGACACTCGCCCAGCTCGACCGCGAAGCTGAAGCAAGAGTCTGCGCGTCGTCGTGACACCATTCATAGCGAAAACTTTACGCGTAACAAAACCAAAACGTGTGGACGTAAGAGACAGATACACACGACATCCCTTCTTCAACCGCCCTCGACCTTTCGGATCATCCGTTTATCGCGCTCTCCAACGACCACAACGATCCCCTCGTTCTCAAGCCCCTTGACGACCTCTGCAAACTCGACCGTGTCCACGCGAATACTGCTTTGTTCCCCCAATCGCCTCATCGCATCTCCCCACCGAATACCCCGGTGCTTCGCGCCACCAGCACCGTCCAGCATAGCCAAGAGCTCCCTCCGCATATCGTCCCGCAGCCTTCTCTGTCCGACCCCAGTCCCCGTGTTGAGCAGGCCCATGTCGATCTTGCCCGTCCGTGGGTCCATCGCACTCGTCCGAATCGCCTCGCGCATCAGCCGACATGCCTCTTGGACGTCCTGCAGCGAGACGTGCGCAGCGAAACGCATGCGGGCGTGTGCTTCAGAGAGGCGGATCATGCTTTCCAGCTGACGCGTGGTTGCGGTGATACGCTTCTCAGCCGCACGAGGTTCGTTGGACCCAATGGCGCGAAGGGAGACATAGGACGCGACAAGTTCGTCACTCGCTTCGGAGCTGAGGACGGGATGGATGTGCGTTCGAGCATACTCGATGTACGCCGAGAGTTCTTCCAGAGGCTATGTCACACTGTAAATTCCCAGATACACCAAATGTTTGAGGTGGAACCAACCAAGATATCATGTCCTCCAGTGTCTGGAGTATCTTCAAGGTATAGCCCGACGAGGTGCTGAGCCAGCTTCCGGTCCAGTGTCTCGTCAACGCGATCCAGGACGAGGTAGAGGAGATCAAATCGTGATATGAGAGTTGGAGGAAGGTCGATGTTTCGGGTGATGGGCAGGTTGACATTGTATTTCGACTCAACTGGATTGGCTGCAGCGAGAATCGAGGTTCTGGCGTTCAAGGTAGTGATGATGCCAGCTTTTGCTATTGAAACAGTTTGTTGCTCCTGGTTATGCCATCAGTCGAGGTCTCCACGCTCAGATTCACGGACTCACCATAACCTCATGGAGGACACTGCGAGTCGCGTCCGACATTTTGTCAAATTCGTCAATGCAGCAGACACCCCCATCACTCAAAACAAGGGCGCCACTGGGCATGTCATCAGCCACGAACAAAGGGGATGTACCGGTGCAAACTTGCCTCTCTAGAACCAGTTGTTTCGAGTCCGGATCTCGGGTAACGTACGCAGTGAGACCAACGGCTGATGAACCCTTTCCGGACGCATACACTCCTCGAGGGGCGATTTTGTGCACATACTATAAAAGGTTTCAGCTCCCCGGACGGAAAATACGAAGATGGAAATCACCTGCAGGATCTGGGACTTACTGGTACCGGGATCACCAACGAGCAAGACATTGATGTCTCCACGATATCTCGGCCCTCCACCCCCGCCACCTCTTGCAATGTTCTTGTTCGTTCCACCAAACAGCTGAAGCAGTATCCCCTTTTTGACGTCTTCCATCTCCCAGATAGACGGAGCAAGCGATCTTGCCAGAAGCTCATACAGATCATGTCTTCTGCTAAGCTCGATGAGTTTCGCCTCGAGTTCGGCCTTGCGTATCTTTCGTGTTTGCGCGCCTCCAATGGCGTCTTCAACTTGAATGTGTACGACGTCGAGGTATGTCTTGAAGAGACTTTTCATCGTTCGCTGGCGGGGGTTCACCCTGACTGGTACGCTCCTGAAGATTCCGGTAACAGAAAGGCGGTCACCAGGCTTTGCCAGATCAACCAGCTCATCATAAACGCTTAACGAAACAGTGTGGGGCGTCTGACCATCGGGCACTGCATCTGGGGTCTCTTGGAGCCTAATGACTTGTCTGTCCGCAAATTCGCAACGATTATGTATGAGTGACATTGTGCCAACGGATGCACAGACGTCGCGAGGACAACGACCAGGTTCTTCGATCTTGCCACGATCAATTTCAACTTGGACAGTATGAGAGCACGTAAGGCACCGGAAAAACGCCACTTTCATGTCCGGGATGACAGGAGTAGCACGGATGACGAGACCCTTGATGCAGATGAGCTTGTCGGTATCTGCAAAGCTGTTCTAGGATCATTATACAAACAGAACCAAGAGACCGATTTACCACTTGGATTGAGTTCGCGCATGTTGACAGACTTGAGTCCAAAGGGTCGCACTTTATACACTTTGCCCATGATATCGGCGATTTCTTCGTCGCCCTGTTCACCCTGCATGCCTTCTGCGCCACCCTGCTGGTCTTCATCGGCAACCTCCAACATGAGATCTTTGAGTATTTGATCCATCGCGGGTATCACTTCCTGAGGGTACTTTTGGAGCTGTCCAAACAGCTTCTTGCAAGGAGGGTAAGCGAGCAAGTTGGCCATGTCCAAGTTCAAGTTGGTCTGTCCCGTTTGCCGCATGGTGCGTAGCTGGGTCTCGTACAACACGGCCTCGGCTTCCTCTGGGGAATCGAATGCGATCGTGTGTTGGTTTTTCTCTCGATCGTGCAGTGCACGGTACTTTGGTTTAAACCCACGAAGGAATTCGCGAAAAAGTTTCATCGTCTCTGCGAGATTCACAGTGGTGCCCCATATGGCACGGATTTCGTCGGGTTCATCTGTCGGGGCTGCAGGTGCGGAGAGATTGGGCACAGACGAGGGCGGGATGGATAGATGTGTTCCGTCTGAATTGATGTTATCGCTCAGCAAGTCATTGTGGTACGCTCTTCGCGTGACGCGGCGCGGCGTGGTGGATGTGAGGGAGGAATGTATATCCCCTCTGCGGTTTTTGGGCGTCGCGAGCGGGGTGAAACTAGCGACGCGCTTGGCCAGTGGGGTGGCAGGGTCACTCCCCGGGAAGAAGAGCCGCTGCGGGCTGCCCTGTGGAGGCGCGTCCATGTCGACATCGTCGATATCGGACGTTGGGAAATCGACTCTGGGCGGGGAGGACATTGTGGACGTCGTTCGAGAAAGACGCGCACGCGTCGCGACGCGTTCGATTGGACATTTAGGGTAGGCCCACACCAAAGTCCCCGTTACACACGGTCGGGCCCGCGTTCTTCTCATCGACGACCATTCCAATATCCGAATGGCGCCCGAAACCGCCCTGGACGACACTCAACAGGTTCGTTCTAGCGCATGATGGTAGCCAGCAACTAACGACAGAACAGACGAGTATTTACATTCCACATCGGGAGCCAGGTAAGGTTCATACCACCTCGTGTGCAGCACGTCGCCCACGCCTAGATCAGACACAGATGATGTCGAGTCATATACCCTGTTCCCAGACAGAGATATTCCAAATGGCTACGAACTACGCCTTACTGCATATAAAATGGCATGGTCAAAGTGCCTACAGCGGATCCAAGTACGCCTCAAGTAGCATACATGGCATATACTGAACCGAGACAGGAATTGATCCACGCTCTACATGCACCGATCGTAAACAGGGTGGCAGAGTTGGTCAACAAGGCCTACACGGACACGCTACCAGGTCTGCCATACGCAGAATTGCCAGTCATATCAGTGACGGGTAAGCACACCAGGAAAACATGAATGCCACGACTAAAATGGGTCTAGCCTTTGGAACTTCTTCGTCGATCTTTGACGAAATCTCAGCCCGTCTCGAAACAGAGGGACAGGATGGCCTCTTTGACAATACCGGTACCCATGTTGTCACTCACCTCTTCCCGCAAGATTGCCCGAACCTCGCGTCTGCGATGAAGACGGTCGTTACTGGCTTCATCAATAAAACTGAGGAGGAGCTAGGCATGTGCGCGTGGCTTCTCTGAGCTAGACGCACGTCTAACATCGTTCTAGGCTCTGTCAGGCGGAAGCCCACAAGCTCCTTGTCCACGGTCGACATTAGTCTTCTTCAAACATGGTTCGAGGCGCTCCGTGAATCGAGAGGTAATGATGCACAGAAGATTTGGGCGATCTCAGCATTAATTAAACATCATCAGGATCAGACAGTAACACAACCCGTCTGGTTATCGTCTTGCGCGATTTCGAGCAATTCGACCCCCTCGTTGTGCAGGACCTCTTTGAGATCTCAAGGTACTTGGTGTCTGCGTCGACTCGGTCGACAATCCTGCTGACGTTGTCTTACAGTTTTGCAATTCCTCGGCTCCCCCTCGTTTTCATTCTCTCAATGACCTCTCCACCAGCACCATCATACATTCATGCCAATTATCCTCGATCGACGTTGTCTCGCTTGCAAATTCGGAGTTGCTCGTTCTCAACAAATCGGAATGTCTTGCATGATATTTTGTTGAAGGTAAATTATTATCCTACAACGGATTCAACACCCAGTTTGAGCTTCCAGTCAGACGTTTTTCGACGTCGAGTTCGATCCCGATCTCGTCCTTGGACCGGCAGCTATCGAGTTTCTCGTCGACTTCTTTGGGAGACATTCGCCGTCTCTTGATGGCTTGATATCCATCCTACAGGTGACAATCCTAGTTAGCCGCCCGCAGCATTGTTTCTCAACCATAATCCCAGCTAGCTCATATGAAACATTTTGAAGAACCCCTCACCGTTTTCCTACACGAGGAAAGCCTCGCGTCCACGAACGTGGTTGATCCTGACTCAATCCCCTTTCTCAATCGCGTTCTTGCTCGAATTCAGAGTTCATCCTTGGCTCCAGATCACTCTACTGGCTGGTTGACCAGGGGTGTAGACGAGCTATTCAAGCTCACCCGGACTGCCCGGCTAGTGTTTCGGAAAAAATCAAAATTGTTACGCGTATCCTTTCGACTTTTCCTCGTTGTGCAACACTTCATGGTTTCGCTTGGTCACAAGAGCGAAAAAAACCTTCACGAGTTAATGTGTACAGCCTTGAGAGGTCGTTTTGGGACCTCTTATAGATATCTGTGTGCCCTAGTCAAGTAAGTGACAGGCATCGTGTATCACTCAAATCGATAACACGTTCTTTGCAGAAAATTACAAGCAAATCAACTGGATGAACTCTTGTCGGATCTACATGATTTCTTTGCCAGTGTTCCAGCTCAGGTACAGGACACGGAAAGGGAAATTGTATCGCGGATCAATACGGCACGCTCGGTTCATGGTAGGCACAATAATGGAGCACAGGAAGTAAGAAACGTGGCGGAAACGGTTGGGGATTGGTTACTCGGATATTTCCAGTGCGTAGTTTCTTATCCTACTCCGTAATCCAAATTGACGCGCGTGCCTGTGCCAGACATCGTTTTGTCTCCCTCGAAGAGCTACCCCTGTGGGATGTATGGTATACCGGTTCCACCCCCTTTCCCTCGGAGGTATGGTCGACACAGCCCGTTTACAGTCTTACCTGATCTGTTTCAATTCCGTAGCTATTCAACCCCTCCCTGCGTGCTTCGATATTCGCCGGTTTGTTGCGTCCGCAAGACTACGACGCGACTGCCATGACGACCAATGAAATCGATGTTGATGACGAAGAGATCCTTTGGAATATGCCCGATACAAGCATTTTATTCCAGCGTTACTTGGAGAGTGGGAAGATGATCAATGTGTTCGACTGGTTTGAGTCGTTCACAGTCGTTCTGGAAGCGCAAAAGCGCCGCGTGAGAGATGAGTCAGCCCGTGAGGCACAGACACGGACTCCCACTCGGCGAAAAAGCAAACAACGACACGCGGAGGATGATGAGAACTGCCTTGAGGAGAGCGAGGAAGAGCTTGGAAAATGGAGGTTAGAGGTTCAGGCGCGCTTCATTCGTTCGCTGCATGAGCTCGATTACGTCGGGCTTATCAAACATACGGGCCGCAAAGCTGACCATGTGATGCGCACTGTGTTTGACGTTCCAAGCTGAGTGCGTGTAGGTGTATCGTCATGTTTCCAAACGGATCTTGACTTGTCCTTGCACAGGCCCGATTGCGAATTGAAACAATTTCTCGTGCCTGAATTGAATGTAGGTGGGCGACCATGTGAATTACACAACAAAACTCCCAGATCACCCCCTGACCCCCTCGCGGTCATGGTTTACCCCCGTGTCGGCAGCATAAAATTCAGTTGGAACTCCGTCGTCCACTCTCATCTTTGCATTTCGCTTTCCCCCTCCTCCACTCTCACCTGTGTGTCCACACGTCCAATAGTTCTTTGCAACTACACCCTTACATTCTTTTTTCCACCACTCTCGTTTACTCAACAATGTTCAGCTCTGCCATCGTCTCCCTCGCTCTTGCTGCCTCGGCCTTGGCGAACGTGTTCGTACGTTGCCTCAGAACCAATTTTGAGTGTTGATGATGACCACTGACTTGTTGAAATAGCTGACGAGCCCAACCTCTGACTCCGTTTTTACTGCTGGCCAACAAGCGACAGTTTCCTGGCAAGATAGCGGAAACGCGCCAACCCTCGCACAATTCGGCAATGCAACCTTTGCCATCTACGTCGGGAACGCGAATCAACAGGTACGAGCCGCGACATGACGTTCCATCACAGACATCTCAAGTCTCTCTAGACACCCCTTCAGACATTTGCTACCTCCGTCGACGTATCGGCTATGTCGTCTCTCACGTTCACGCCAGATGGTAGCATCGGACCTGACAGCAGTGAATAGTGAGGCATTCCCATCCATTTTTCTCCGTTTCCTCGGAGTGATTCTAATGCAATAACGTTTGTTAGCTTCATTCGGGTCACCTCTCTGTCGTACAAGAACCCTTCGGCGCCCCAATATTACGAAGAATCGTTCTCTGCCAAGTTCACGTACGCCATCATACACCCGACCTGTTCCGTTGAGCTTTGCTGACGTTTTTCTGGAAATAGTTTGGCCGGTATGAGCGGGACGTTCAACTCTTCCATCCAGGCTGAGATCAACGGTCAATCCACGGCCCCCATCGGTGGATCGACCACTGGGAGTGTTGCTCCAGCGACGACGGTGGCGTCGGCGTCCCAGTCGTCGGCGTCCGCCACAGCCTCCGCCACAGCGGGGTCGACAAACAGTGCCGGCAAGCCTGTCATTGCTACCGGCTTCGTTGCTATTGTTGCCGCGCTCATCGGCGCTTCTCTCCTCTAATCATTCTTCGTTTCTTTGCTAATTTCGCTCCCGAAATCCTTCATTCCATTGTATTTTCTTTTGGTCGGTACACAACGTTGTCGCTGCTTTAACTCTGCTTTGGTTTTCTTTTTTTTTTGGTGGCTTAACAAGTACTTGGCGGATTTCGACGGGTGGATGTGCTCTCTCTCTGGATTTTTCTCGCCCTTGACGAGGTCGGTTGAAATAATATTTATAGATCTACTCATAAACCAACGAGGATACTCGATGTCATGTATACAGTCGACTCTCATAACCTATACCCCTCGGGGAACTTCCAACATGAACCACTGGAAGTTTCCATTGAACATAGTGGGAAATGACCTCTGAGTAATTTACTTTCCCTACAAGACATATCCCCTTACGTTGATAGTTTTGCTGCCAGAGCTGCAAAAGGGGCATGGGCTAGGCTATAAGAGAGTTGACCGTAGATTGTTTTTCATTCTGCTTTGGTGATAGAGCAGTGTCACACATAGCAACCCCCCTGATCAAAGGACTGACACTAACCTGTGGAAACCCTCTACTTGTCTCGACTGACAGTGCCTGGGATACACATGATACCCTACTGGTAGTTACGGCTGTCAAGAATTTGCGTATATAAACCCTACGTACTCGACGTAGAGTAGCCCTCAGTCTCTTCTCAATCGATAGGAACTTGAACTGTCCTTGGGCTTGAGATTCTTCTCGTGTCACCATACCTCTTTCGGAGCTTACGCGACAAGCAGTTTGGACTGCGATCGTGCGATGGATGTGACAAGACGGGGATACAGTTACTAGATCCGCTCACAAAGCGTATGGTAATAGTGCATATTACCGCAATGCATAGGATCGATTGATCCCTCACAAGGCATAAATTCCGTAGTGCATCAATTTTTGTTGCTCCCGACATCGTGCGTAATGAGCATATCTACTGTACGAAAATTGCATGGCATGTATATGGGTGTACAATGTGGGGATGTCATGAAGAACGAGAAAACACTGTCGTCGGCTCGTCTTTGTCCGAGTTTTGGATACCCTTGTATGAAAGAAACATCACTTGGAGGTCCCCCAACGACCGTACATCGCAGCGCCAACCGACCAAGCGTACCTGGACCACACATAGCACCAAGAGAGCAGCGATAGAGAGAGTATCCTTCCCATCCCCACGTCTGACAAAGGGAATCGGCATCTCGAGCAAAAAGTCGCCCCTTGAGCCTTGAGTTGGTGCTCGTTCCACGACTGGAGAAAATTCTGTGAGACACCCATTGAAATTGGTTCCCCCAGTCCAGAAGCGTCGCAACCAGAGACACAACGCACGATGATCTCTATCCGCCACGATGCCCGCCCCTGCCCCTTCTCCTTCCTCTCGAACCCCCTCTCCCAGCGCCAGCGCCATCTCCATAATGCCCTCCCGGACCCTCCGTCGCCCGTGGGGACGGCGGCCGTTGGGTAATCACCACGTCTGGCGCGGTACCACCCCCTCCCACTTCCGGTCGTTGCAAAATACTCGGGACGACCGTCGCAGGGATATTGTTGGGACCGTGCGCCCCCCGGTGTCGATGTTTACCCCCCTTTCCACCGCCCTCGCTCACAGTCCCACCAATCCCAGACTCGCCGCCCCTGTCGCGTTTCTTGCGATCGCCGCTTGAACCCGGCCCAACCGCCACGCCGGTACCATTCAGGGCCGCTTCAAACTGACGACCAAGTCCGATCACGGGACGGTTTTTGCGTTGAGCTTGACCTTGCGTCGGAACGGGGGCAGGAGCGCTCGGGGGTGCATTTTCCGTGGTCGCAGGCGGGAGTGGCGTCGGGCCAGGGCCAGACACGGACATAGACGTAGGCACAGGCACAGAGGAGTCGCCTTTGACTGGCTGCAAACGGCCATGTGACTCCTTTAGAGGCCGGTGACGGGGCGCATGTCCAACGATCGATGCTGGCGTAGGCGATTTCGCGCTTGACGGTACAGCACCAGCATCAGCACTGGCAGGCTGACTCTTTCCCGTAGGACTTTGTCCATCTTGTGCCTGTATCGAGGACGCCTTCTGTGCAGCGACAGCAGCCTTTTTAGCCTTCTTGCTCAACGGTGCCGGGGACTCGGGTTGTTTCGTAGCTTGCGCAACGGCCGCAGCCGCCGCAGCCGCCTTCTTCTTGGCTTCTTCCTTTTTCGACGATGCGCTACTCACTGCGGCGTCCTTGTAATGCGCATGATTACGAAGGATCGTCTCCTTGTCTTTCTGAGCCGACTTTTCCGCTTTGAGAGCCTCGAGAAGCGGTGTGGTGGTTGGCGGAGGGGGTGGCTGAGACGCAGCGACTGAATCGGTCACGGTCAGACCCGAATTCAGCGAAACACGACGGGATCGTCCCACACTCACTCAACGTTTCGAGCGGGACAGATTCGGTCTTGGCGGTATCCTTGAGCGTTTCGAGGAACGAAAGGTAATCTTCGTCTGTGTATGGACAAGCGAGATGAGATGAGATGCTGCGACTGAGCAGTTCCCTCACCTTTATCGATCGTATTGTTTCGCGCGTCGACCTTTTTCTTCTCGGTAGGCACTTTTTGAAACGGTGCAAATTCCACGATGGCGTGTGACTCGTTGCCTGGATTTTCCCCAAAAACGATAATGTCAACGATCCATCAACATCAGTCCCGGGACAGAGAAACAAGAGTACAATATAGCGTGGCAGAAGGAACGAAAGCGCCAACGATGCGATTGAAACCCCAAACTGAACTGACCTGCCTTGTCCCTAAACAAATGGCCATCATACTCCCGACTAAACGTTGCCACCTGTTCCTCGTTCTTGAAGGCGATGTACGCGCGCGAGGGTATGCTCTCCTTGTTCACCCTATGTCACAGGCCTCGTGAGCGTGATCTCATTTGTTTTTCGTCTCTTGTCGACGACGCACCGTTTCGTACGCAGCTTTCCGGGATAGTACGATTTCCAAGCGACCGTGTCATCGGTCACCCATGCTTGGACGCTCTGCCAAAAGATGTCTTCAGGTAGGTTGGGCGGGAGACGACGGACGACGGTCTTGAGACGTTCTGCACCGTTGAGAGTGGGGTGCGACTTGGATTCTCTTTGTTTCTGCTTGCGAGATGGTTTGGCATCGATCGCAGACATTAGACAGGGTTATCGTCCGTGTTCAAGAAAGGATCCCGCATCATCTCGTTCCCACGCATGGCAAGTCACCTGCAAGTTACTCGCGAGTCAAATTGATATCGTGCTCAACGCCGTAGGTATTCGTAAAGAAAAAAAATCCAGTTCGTGAACTGACAAAAGAATAATATGACAACAACTTAAGAGAGTCATCAAAACCCTACTTTTTTTTCTACAAGGCAAAAATAAGAAACCAGAGTGAGAAGAAAGACAATCGTTCAACACCTCCTTATCGAGGGAATGGTATCGTAAGGAAATCGTTTAGAGAGCAAGAACACCAGAAAGGGCGAGCAGGGCAGCAACCCCACCGAGAGACGTGGAAGATCCGATACGGACAGCAGCGTTGGTAGCGCTGGCAGTAGCGGAGGCAGAAGTAGACGTTGAAGTCTTGGAAGCGGTCGTGGTAGTTGAGGAAGTTGGCGTGACGCTGCTTGCGGTGACCGACGCGGTGAGTGTGGTCAGAGTTGGGCTTGTGGTGCTAGTGACAGCGGTAGTATCTACAGCAGAGGTCGAATCGGTCGGCGTGGTGGTGCCAACAGTAGGGCTGGAAGTACCTGGTGAAGTCGAGACGCTGGATCCAGTGCTTGTGTCAGTTGCGGGGGTGGATGAGCCTGCGGAGGTAGATGAGCCGGCTGAGGTGGTGGCGGGGGTAGAGACTGGGGTAGACGAACCACCACCAGGGGTCGTTCCGCTCATGCCACTGAGGCTGTAACGCAACTGTGTCAGTCGAAGCTCTAGGTCAAGTGACAAGTGGAAACTGACGTGAAAGAAGCCGAGAAGCCCTGATAATTGATACTGCTAGCGGTGAACACGATGTAGCTTGGGTAGGGGTTAGATCGGGTGCTGTAGTCGCCATCAAATTTCACTTACTATTGTCCATCTGGACCAGCAGCAGGGTTGGGCTACGACGGGTGAATTAAGAGCCAAATATAGAACAAAGGACGTACCGTAAAGGTAAAGGACGCAGTGGTGGAGACGTCAACGGATGGCAACGACTGAGCTAGTACCTAAAACGACACAAGGTAAGACAACAGAGTAGCAACACGCTGGGCAGGTACGCACGAGTTCGCCCGTGTAAAGGCCGACCTCACATTCGCCGATGGAGGCCAGGAGAGGAGTTTCACCGTTGTCGGTCCATTGCACTGTGCAGGATTGACCAGCTGTGCACGCAGTGCCTTGAACAGGGTTGGTGACCTGCGCGGGGGGTTAGGTGCGAGGGCGAATGGAGAGGCGGACTCACGTAGACGGAGGCGTGAACGAGGGCAATGCGGGAGACGAGGAGGACGGCGAGGGAGGCAAAGGAGGCGAAGGCGTGCATCGTTCGTGCGCGGGTTGCGGGAAGAAGTCAGAGTGAAGGCTCTTGCTGACCGTTGGGAGGTATTTAAGCGGATCTGGAAGCGAGCAACGCGGTCGCCCTCGACGGGGAGTGCTGTTGACAAGTTAGTCCAGAAATGAAACACAATAGTAAAAATTACGACCGGTCAAGTTGGCAACGTCAGATCCTTGCCTTCTTCATGTCCGAGCCTGCGCCTCCTGGACCCGTCCACGAGGACTACGCGCCGCTATCCCCTTCCATACCACGGCTGTGGCATCGACTCGTCCAGAAGCGAGAGCACCAATCCTTTCTCGCTCGATCGAGCAGCCCACAACGTCAAGAAGGCTGTTGAAAACTTTTTTCTCTAAACGTCTTCTTCTTCCATCTGCTTCCATATAGAACCCACTTCGGTGGGTTTCCATAACCAACCTCCCTGCGCCCTGCTCCTCTTTGCCCCCCAATGTCGATACACTCGCGTCAAAATAGTGTGTTGGCAACACATCGCCAGGGTAACTGCGCAAGTATGTGCCAGTGGCAGTTGAAACGCACCTCTATAGTCACCAGTGTCATCCAGTGCTCAACTGACGGAGATGATCCGTGGCTGACCTTGAGACGCCTGTCGGAGCGGACACTGATCGATATCTACCACACTCAGGTCTTTCGCTCTCACACCCATTAACCCGCGTGATTGATCGACGGCACAGCACTTTCTTCCACACATATCAGTCCTGTGCCAACCCATGGCCCCACTCTCGCATTGCCAGAGGTGTGCGTGTAGCCCATGCGGACCAGGTAGGACCCACTTGGATCCCACTTTATAAACATGCTTGCCGAGACGAGCCTTCCACATCTCTCCCTTTGTCCATCCTTTTGCTGACGCAACTTTCTCGTCATCTTACAGCAATACTGGGCCTCTTCGGGCCATGAGAGCATCGTGCCATCGTCAACGTCACCCCAGGATCGTCCAATCATCCAGAACGTAATGACGTTCCTTTCCAAAGGGTACATATTACAATCGTGGTGATTATTAATTTGACCGGGCTCATTTGATTCGTGGCCACCAAAACGCACCAGTTTACCGCCGTAAACCGACCAATGGCGAGAGGGGTCGGTGTGGCGATGATCGGATCCTATGGTGTGTGCACATGTGAATGCCTGACGATGTCGGCTGGACCAGTCCATACGATAAGCATCCCTGATTTTCAGTGCCTCGTCCGCGGACCACATTGAAGACGAGTCGGACCGCAAAGTGGCGCTCTCCAGTTCGGTGCAGATCGAGGCGAAGCGTAGAGGACGTCCTAGAACGGGAGGGCGCGAGAACGGCGCGAGTCTAGACCATGCCAAGAAGCGTGCCCGCTACGTCCAAAACAGCAAAAAGGGTATCGATGACCAACTCCCCCATCGTAATTTCATGCGGGACACATGGCCGCCCTGCGTCTGGGCGTCGTTCCAATCTCGCGCAAATGACCCGCTTCTTCTGGACTTGGATCCCGGCAATGTTCACCCTTGGTCACCTGGACGTCCCTATGGACCCAACTGCAAGGCGCCGGGCAGGGGCGTTACATGGAAAATTTGATTTCAGGAACGGTCCTTGGTCACGTATTTACGCGCTAGACGAATCTGTCATTCGAAAAATACGCAGCTGGAAGTGAACATGATATCTTTGCCAACAATAAAACATTGAGAGTGACGTTTAAACTTTTGAGCATGCCGACAGTGTCATCCCGCTTGGAAACGGAGGTTGGTGGAATGGCGTATCATAGCGGGGTGTTGGGAACCTGTCACACTCTAAAAGGTCGATATGAACTTTCCGGAACTTTCAAATGAAACGCCGCGAACGAACCAACGGATAAATCAAAGCACACGACAACCGCGATGAGGATAATCAGCCCACCCCTCGACCCAACCGCTCACTTTGTCAATCTCGCCCGATTCCCTCCCCCCCCCCCCCCCGCGCGCTCCGCCCCGCTCGTGATATGCCTCCGCCATTAACCTTTGAGTACAACCCCCTGTCGTACGCGTACCCCGACGACGAATCAGACAAGGAGCTCTTCCTCCAAGCGTCCGGTACGATCGCGAACCACCTCCGAGCCGTCCTTCTCTACTGGGTCAACATAGTCTTTTCCGACGGGGAAGAAGTATGGCAAGTCGTCCGCCTCGACCAACGGGACAGCGTCCACAAGTACATCTACCCGGATATGATCGTGGTCGATGAGTGCGAACGGGAGAATAACGAGACGTTCTCGCTCGGGGTGTTTAGTCGGGACCAGCGGGAAGCGGTGTTGGAGTGTGCGGACGACGTGGAGTATGACGAGCGATCGGGCGAGGAGGGGCAGTGTGTCAGATGGATGGGTGAGTTGTTGGAGCGGATGATTGGGGAGGAGCTGGTCGGGCGTGGGGTCGTCGACGCGATCAGGGCCGCCGTGCCGCTACCCTGACGACAAGGGTCATATCATACGGACGAGCAGTGAGTCGCCAGCCGCAGCACTCGACGACGAGTCAAGCACGTTCGATTCATCTCTGGACAGGTTTCCATCCCCAGACTGCCATCCAAAACACGTCGACTCTTTTTTTCTTGGTTCTTTCTCTTCTTGTGCATCGCATTCGCAGCTGGGACCTGCCTGTTAAACAACGCCTACCCTGATTATTTTTTTCCGTGTGTTTCTTTTCTTCTTCTCTTTTCGTCGTTGCAAGAAAAACGTGTG
Source organism: Neoboletus brunneissimus (assembly GCA_003316195.1). Classification (NCBI taxonomy): domain Eukaryota; kingdom Fungi; phylum Basidiomycota; class Agaricomycetes; order Boletales; family Boletaceae; genus Neoboletus; species Neoboletus brunneissimus. Next base: position 23,326 of record QFEL01003269.1, read on the forward strand.
TGTCACACAGCCTTGTGTATCGAGTTCTAATTTGGACGGCGTCGAACGACTCCTTCATATCTCACCGCATTCCCCATCATCCATGGCGACGACGACTATCGCAGACAACGACGTCCAAGTCTTTCCTCCACCCGTTTTCAAGCCTCTCCTCGACGAGATCGCGGCACAGCTCGTCTCGCGCGGGGCAACCATCGCCGTCGCAGAGACATCCACGGGCGGTCTCATCTCCGCCGCTCTCCTATCCGTCCCAGGTGCCAGCAAGTACTTTGTCGGCGGTACGACCGTATACACGCCCACCTCCCGAAAAGCTTGGGGTGGCTGGGACGACCAAATTGCGGCACATTACCTGTCCGTGCCGTTTCTTTCCCTTACCTCCCCCTCCCCCTTTCACCCATGTCGTTCGCTGTGCTCCCCACCCTCTACCAGTTGAATCCCTCGGCCCGACAATGCATGCTGACATGGTTTCCGATGTGTTTCAGCGGTCCGACCCCCGAGATCGTCTCCGGGCTAGCGACGAGCGTGCGCGGACAGCTCGGGACGACCTTTGCTGTCGGCGAGTCCGGGACGACTGGACCCACCGTACCCCCGAGGGCATTCCATTTCGTGTACGTCTTCCCTTTTGAAAAATTTCTTTTCCCTCGACGCAGGGTGTGTGTGGATGAACGGGTGACTAATATTTTGATGTTGGGAAAATAAATAAATAAAGCAAGGGTAGGACGCACGTCGCCGTTGTGTCTGAGCAAGGCGTGGTGACTCGGATGGTCGACACGGGGAGCGAGGAGCGAGGGCACAACATGGTCGCCTTTGCAGAGGCAGCTCTGGTGCTGATCAGAGACGTGCTGACCGGACGAGCCACGATTGAAAGGACGGTTTAGTGTGTATGAATCGGCTCTTGGGACGAGCGTTTATGGGATAAGCAAGGGACGGTAGTACCAGAGCGAGTACGGGACGACACACGTAGTGTACACTGGTATCCCCTCGACGGGTCGTGGCTACGCACTACCCGAACGTCTCTTTGCTTCTGCTTCCTCTTCGGACACTATCCGGCCCTGGACCTCGATCTGGACCTCTTCTGCGAGTTCACGAATACGATCGCGATTTGCGCCGATGAGTGAGACGTGGACGCCACGCTGGATGAGAGGATACGAGCCTATGCGGACACCTTCTGGAGTGACGCGTTTCTGCAGGGTGGTAAGGTAGGGTGCAATCGATGATTCCGGCAGACTGGCGCGACCGAAGCACCCTGTAAGCACGTGGGGGAGTCGAGAGAAAGGTGTGACGTACCTTGTGAACACCTGTAGCCGACACGGGCGTGCGTCTGGGGGTGGGAGGGGAAGAAAGTGCCCGAGGTTGTCCAGCATCGTTTGGAAGAGGGAGGGGATGCCGGGGAGCACGCAGAGTTTTCCCTCGAGTCGCACGACGGGCTGAAGGCGTGTGAGAGAGGAGAGAGGGGGTAGAAAGGGGTACGGACCACCCAGATATCGGGTGCGACGAACAAGACCTCTGCGGCGTGCGGGAACAAGGCCATGCGCTTGCGGGCGATGCGCTGTTCGTCGTTCTGCTGGGCAAAGGAGGGGCGGAGACGGACGAGCGCCTCCATGCGGGCGAGGGTCTCCTCATGGTAGCAGAGTTCCTGTCGGAACGCCTTGGCGAGGGATGCGTAGGTGATATCTAGGGGGACATGAGCCGTGGAGAGGAGTGGGAGAGCGCAGACACACCGTCGTGGGTGGGACCGATCCCGCCGGAGGTGATGACGAGGTCGTAGCGCTCGACCATCCTCCGGCTTGCTTCGACGCTGGGGGGCGTCAGCTGGGACCTGGATGGGTGGGGATGGGACGCACATGTCGTCCTCGTCGTCGGCGACGACTTCTATACGCTTTCTGGGGGGAGATCAGGGGGTGGGGGGTGGCTCGGGGGAGGTGCGCACAGATCTATGCCATGCTCGAAACAGAAGCGCGCAACGCAGTTTGAGTTGCGGTCGAGGGTTTTTCCGTTGAGGATCTCGTCGCTGCTACCGGTCAGACGGGCAGAGGGGGCGACGGTGGACGTACCCGATGACGAGCGCGGCGGCGGTCTTGATGTAGGACTGTGCCATGGTGTGACACACGTGCGGTGTGTGGCCAATCGCACGCACACGAGCAGCTCCGTGTGGACGGTCTTAAGCGACCTCCTCCATGTCCTCCCTCCGCCCCATCGCACCAGCTGAGCCCCACATGGACGTCTACGCCGCATCGTGCAACCCCCCGCGCAGGGCAAAGCGTCTCCGCTCCGACTCGCTCACACACTCCCAGCCAGACGACGACGACGACGACGACCACCCACAGCTCCCTCCCCCAAAGCGCCGCGGTCGCAGACCAGGCACCCTCTCGCGTGCAGCCCGCGAGGCACAGCGCAAAATAAACCACTCTCTTATCGAGAAGGCCCGTCGCACAAAAATTAATGACGCCCTCGCCACGCTGCGGGTCCTCGTCCCCCCCGAGTACAAGCGTCCCTCTGACGACTCCGACGACGAGGATCTCGACCCCAAAAAGCACACTCCAAAGCCAAAGCCCTCGGGCGAAAAGGAGTTCAAGCTCGAGATCCTCGTCCGCACCGTCGCATATCTCCAGGACCTCACAGAAAAGGTCCGGCTGCTCGAACGCAGCGGCTGTCCCCGCTGCAGCGAGTCCATCTCCCTCGCCCCCGACGACACACACGTCGCACCCTCCGGGTCCGCCTCGCCCGCGCCCCGCCTTCCCTCCATATCCGCATGGCTGCCCTCCTCTGCCGAGGACCAGCGCTCCCTCCTTCTCACCCCCTCCCAGTCACCCACCTTTGACGCGACCATCACCGCGAGGTCGACCCAACTGCCCACACCACCCACCTCGGCAACGTGCGCACCCGCCACCGCCGGTTTCCAAATCCCACCCGCGCTCACCCTCCCTTCCCCGAGCACCTTCCTTTCATCCACCACCACCCACCTGCAGCCACGCTTCTCCGGCTTCACATCTCGTGCGAACGCGAAAGCGTCCCCCGTGGCATCCCCCGTCTACACCCCCGACGACGAGACCGCCGCCTCCCTCTTGCTCCGCATGAGCACCACCTCCTCCCTTACAGCATCCAAGGTCGTCCCTGTACGACCATTCGAGGCCGATCCCAAGCATCCGTTGAGTGCGGGGTATGCCTTGACCCCGAGCAGACTACTGGGCCTGAGCGCAGAAAAGTAATCTATGCCGTCTTTTTCACATCCGACCCCTTTGAGTAGTGTACGTTGACGAAGGACTGCCTTGTATGTATGATACACTAGGACGACACGATCGAATGGATGTTTACTCTTGTTTACCACCAGTCTTGCGCTCATGTTGAGAGCAGCGTGCAGGGTGCTCCGTCCCCACCGACGTCCATTCTCCTCTGATGGCGGACAGAACAATCTGAGGTCACAAAAGAGAACAGAGCGTAAACGACGACAAGGGGTCAGCATTCCTCACTCATTCCTCGCGCAGTCCCTCACATCACCAGCCAACAGGGCGACACCTTTCTTGACCACGTCGTCATACACGTCCGAGGCGGTACGCCCCTCTTCCTCTCCACCACCTCATCCCACTCACTCTTCGTGTCAAGGCAGAGGCGGGAACGGCTGCGTCGCGTTCCACCGCGAAAAGTTCAAGGCCATGGGTCCCCCCTCGGGTGGGAATGGCGGTCGCGGCGGAGACGTCTACGTGATGCCCACGCCCGAACTCACCACCCTCTCCTCAATCCCAAAGCGCGCCCATGGCCTGCCCGGCAATCACGGCCGCGGGACATGGCAAAACGGTCGCAACGCCGCACCGACAGTCATCAAAGTCCCGCTCGGGACCGTCGTACGCGAGCTCCCCCGCGACCACCCGCGACACGCCAAGGACGAGTGGGAGGCAGAGGAGGAGGGGCTCGAGGGGCTCGATGTCGAGGCAAGACGCGCCAAGATGTTGGAGCGCAGATGGGTCCATTATCCGCGCTACGAGGACGACAATCTCCAGCGGGACGTGTTCAAGCAAGCCGAAGCGGCGCTCTGGCGGGAAGAACGCGAGCGACGCTGGGCGCGGGCGCAGAGAGCAGACCATCCGATTCATCTCGACCTGAGCGAGGTCGAGCACGTCGTCGAAGACGTCAACGCGCCCCTTGCGCTCGGGAAAACAGAGTATCTGGGTCATTTGATCGCAAGGGGCGGGAATGGCGGTTTGGGCAACCCTCACTTCTTGTCTCCCGTCAACCGCTCGCCCAAGTTTGCCACCAAGGGACATGATGGCGAGCGCGTCACACTCGAACTCGAACTCAAAATCATTGCAGACGTCGGGTTCGTCGGTATGCCCAACGCTGGCAAGAGCACGTTGCTGCGCGCTCTGACGGGTGGCCGTGCCAAGACAGAGGTGGCAAGCTACGCATTCACAACCTTGAATCCAGTCGTCGGCGTCATCCGAGTCGCCGACGATGGTACCTTTGAGGGCGAACTCCACGACGTTCATGTCTTTGAGGAAACCGCTGTCGAGGAAGCCCGCCGTCTCGAACAGATGACAGTAGACCCAGAGGTGACGGAAGAGACACCCGAACCATCTGAATCCTCTCCGGAGCACCACGCCCCCACCGTCGCCAACCTCTCCACCCTCGACCAATTTGCCATTCTCGAATCCTTTCGATTCACGATCGCGGACAATCCTGGTCTGATTTCACGTGCGTCCGAGGACGTCGGTCTCGGACACTCGTTTTTGCGGTCGATCGAGCGTTCGCATGCGCTCGTCTATGTCGTCGATCTCGATGGGCCTGCGCCGTGGGACGACCTGAGGATTCTTCAGGAGGAACTGGACAAGTACCAGCCTGGGATGAGCGACAAGGCGCGTCTCGTCATTGCCAACAAGGCTGATCTGCTGGCGAGCGACGGGGACGCGTACGCGGTGGCCGAGGCGCGGGAAAAGTTGCGTCGGTTGGAGGCGTACGTCGAGACCGAGATGGTTGTGGACGGGAGTCGCCAGATGGACGTTGTCCCGATCTCGGCCAAATTTGGGCAAAACTTGAAGCGGGTGGTAGGGTTGATGCAAAAGTACGTGAAGGAGGCGAGGGAGGGGGGGATATAGATTAGCAGAGTGTGGGGTACATTGGTGTTTTTATGTGCCCTGCTAATTAATATTGATGTAATAAACCTCGATGAAGCTACGCGCCGTTGCGTTCGTTGACCGAGAGAGCCCTCGGATCTGATCTTGCTTCAAACGACAGCTAAAAGGTTTCACGATTCACGATGCATCATGGAGTAAGATCCGCCTCGATCCCATCACCACGATCTCCGCGCACCAACGCATCAAGGCAACCATCCCCTCCTCGTCTTCGTCGTGCGTCACGCGTCATCTACCCACCATGTAACGTCGAGATGAACACGATCTCGTCACCACCTTTGAGCACATACGCTCCCTCGCCTTCCAGCTCCCAATCCGTATCATTGATAAGAACGAGAATACCCGGTCGACTTTTCGATCGTGTGGGCACGTTAGTGAGATCGGGGGAACGGGAGGAAAACGTACACGGTATCGCCATCCACAAACAACTCAGGACGTTCCTTGAGAACGTGCGTACGC
>QFEL01003282.1:0-13759 GCA_003316195.1 Neoboletus brunneissimus
TATCAAGAAGGCGATACGTTCTATTGTTAGATATATAGGTGTTTTTCTTTTGCTTATTGCTCCGATCAGGAATGTGAAACAGTCAGGAATGTTATTATGGTGGTCTCAAAGGGATCAAGATAGAGTGCGTGTTTTCTGGGCGTTTAGGTGGCAAGAGTGAGGTGTGACGCATCACATTTAAACTAAACAATATTATTTATTTATTATACTAAACTAACAAATATAGGCAACCACCTCCTGTGTGGCCTCGCCGACCCGGGATGTGTTGGAACAAAGTCCATCAAATTCCATAATGACAGGAACAAGGATGGCGATGGTCCGCAGAGACTCGATGATCGAGGCAACGATGGATAGCGATGGCAGATATTAAGTATGATGACGGGGTCGACCTCCTGATTCCCGCTCCCTGCCTTCGCGCATTCAACCCGAAAATTGGGATATTCAACTTCGTCGACCTGGTCGACCTTGTTACCGCTCTTGTCCGTCGCATCTGTGCGCACTTTCGACGTCCTCGGCACCCTTGACGTGGCGATGTCCTTGTCTCGACCAGTACCTTGCGGTCCTTGCCCTCTCGCCTCTTCGTTCCCTCAGCCTCGTCAGGGGTTCTTAGACTCATCTGGTTTGTCTGGCGGCTTCGTATTTTGCTGGCCGACGTTCCGAGAGGACGAGACATAGATGCTTATTGGTTAGTATTTAGCAACATTCTAATATTCATTATAAGTAAGTACTTGTCAGTCACACATGAGGTGACTGAATGAATGGAGCGGTACCGGGACCTGGGACTCAGCACCGCAATCCCGTTTTTCTTACCAAAAACTAACCTGGCCCTGCTCGCCAACGGCATATCAGTGTAGCTCCGAGGTTGTTCAGCGTGTCGGATCACCCGGGGTACGTATAACACAGTTTTACAATAAGCCACTGCACCTGCTCCCGCGAAATGAATTATCATAGGGGATAATGCTTCTACCATCAAAGTGCTGCGATCACATATGGCCGAAGGTGGTATTTTCTATTTTCAGCAAAGTACCCCCACATATTCTTCGTTCTCAGCCTTTATAAGACCTGTCTGATCAGCAGCCTCACAATGAAAAAAATAAACTTACATACTTCTTATTAGAACATATACGTATAATGAGCACACGAAGAATTCTAACATAAAAAAATCCGGCGTTCGAGGACGAGTAAGGTGACAATCGGTGTGGCGATGTCGACAGGTATGATGTGTCTCGGACTGGGATTTCGCAGGTTTGGAAGATGGTCGGTTCCGTTGAGCCAATGGTTTGCAAGTTGTTTGCTCCCGTATATTGCTTCTGTTCAATGCACTGCAGCGAAGGTGAGGCGGTGGTAAGTCAGCCTGTGGAAAGCCGGACGTTCGCGCTCGACTTCGTCGTGTGCTTCTGCCTGAAGCTCTGTTGAAACCTGAGACGGTGAGAAGATGCAGATAAGAGAATGATCTACGACATCAGAGAAGACGACGACTACAACTGAACTATGCTGAGGGTTTATATACATACCCCCAGAGGCCGGGGTAGTGGGTACAACTTGGAATACTACCATGGAATACTGTGAGGAGCAATGACGAAGGGCTTAATGCTCCAACAAGCTCGCTGAGTCCAATATGATTCGGTTGCCGGTTCGCAGAAAAGCGATGATTCGATCTGACATGTTTTTTACAGTGCTGCCATGGTACCCGATACGGAAAGATGAACGTGTCTAGTCAGCAAGTTCGGATGCCATCAGTCCGGGTCTCGTAAAGCTTTACATACATGCATACCATCCATCAGCAAAATGGATGGCCAAGGTACTACGACGGGGACCGGGGTAGGAAACCCTTGGGGAGCCCAGGCCCCAGAGACAGCAGCTGCTAGAGACATGTAGCAGCCAGTTAGCGCAGTCTAAAAGCACCGCTCAACGGGGCTTTGCAAGATGGCGCAGGCACCGATTTTGCTACTAATTGCTATCTGCTTCTACTGACTGCTAGCGATAGCAATTCCTTCATACAGTAGCAACTATTTGGTATTGTGATCCAGCTGTCTTCCTGAGTGCTCACGACTGCGATCCGACCTGCTGACGAGTCTCTTTGCGAAGTTTGCCCAATGCACTCATCATGTCCAACGCGTCGCGACTGGGGAATGTTGCCCAGACACAGAGGGTCTCATATACGTGTAGACCAACGTTGGCTGCCGGGCCAGCTGCTTGTCATACTAGTACTACTAATGTCGTCGCGTCAGCCCTACTAGCTAAGGGCTAGCATTTGGGCCGAAGGCCCGAGAAGAGGGGGTGCAAGGTACCAAGAAGCAAAGAAAGCCTTCGTACGTATACTTAAACACGAACATTAATGCTTAAGATAATTTGTTTCACCCACAAACTGGGAGGAATGGGCACATGAAAAAAAAGCCTGTGAAGCATCTGGCATCTGGCGCGTTCGAGCTGAAACTCGGACCATTTGCAATTGAATTACCTGATGGTGAGTGTTCCCCCCCGTCTGAGTTGGCTGCTAGAGAGCACTCAAACTTCCACCATCGCATACATAATTGGCAGGGTAATCCGACTATTGATGACATGCTTCAAAATTTACATAAAGCCTGGCTTTCAATAGTATATAGAATAAGAAGTCATGCCACCCTGGGGAAATATAGGTGAGAGGCATGCCATGGAGCGGTGTGCTAAGAGAAGTGTCGTCTTACGGTTTCACCTGCTCTTTGTAGACGAGCGTTTGAGACTGGCCAATGGCCAGCCCGTACCCTTGCGTATCCGGAAGAAGTACATGCCCACAAACATGAACAAGATCTGTTGCACAAATCCATCAGTCTCGGTCCAGCCCACCATGCTGTTGAAAGCGACGCGACAGAACAAGACGCACGTTGAAACCAGCGAACCCGAGAATGATACCTAAATCCCTCCACCGGTGTCCGTACGACACGTTGAATTTCAACTGCATCCACGCATCCGTCGTTCGGAAGGGACAATATGCGCATTCGGTGGTCGCGCCCGCGTTGGTGAGGTAACCGCCTGCGGAGGAGATGTAGGGATCCATGTAGGAGTCGCACCTCATGCCTGGGGGCGGATTGATTGTGACGAATTCGATGGGCGCGCAGATGACCGATTGGTTGCCGATGACTTAGAGGTGGTAGATGACGTCGGTGCACCGTTCACGAAGTGGGTACAGTGGAGGGGCTCACCTTGATCCAGGATACCCTCGACGGCATAGGTAAAGGGGGAAAGGTAGTACATCCATTGCCACCTCTTTAATTGGGCATACGTTTGTAAAATGCCGGCACTGTGATGTCGCCATCAAACCGTCAGTCCAATGGAGGCACGCCATGCCAACAGAGAGCAAAGCGTACAAGATAGTGGTGACCGTGAGCAAGGCACTACCCAGTGCGGCTGCGATGGTCGCGTTAGGAGAGATCACCGCAATGGCCTGCATGAAGGTGGTGTAGTACAACGGAAATACGACGCAGAAAAAGAGGTACGAAAAACCGGCGCGAGATGAATCGAAGCCGGAAGCCCAGTACCAGCAGAAAAAGAGTAAGGATGAGCCAAGTATGTTCCACGGGAGTTCGATCAAAATCTGGGACATAAGGAACCCAAATAAGGTGTACATCCTCGACGGACGCTCCCGAGCTTCGTACACGGTTCGGCTCTCGATGAACTTGCCCTGCAAATGCAGTGTGATTGGTTCACAAACTGCCGCTGACAAGAAAACCGACTACATTCAATGAACGTTAGACAATTCCTAGCGTTAGCAATCACATGCGAAAAGTGCGCACAAAAAGTTTATCTTGACAGCCCTGCAGAGAATTTGTTGCTCCAAAGAACGTGAACCCGATAAGGATCCCAGCAGCAACGAAGACGATCAGTTTCGAGTAGATGTACGTCGGGTTTCGCCAGTAACACACATGACCGCGGTGAGTGAGTAACGCGAGTTGCTTAATCCAAGAGCTCGCAAAATCGGAATGTGACCTGGTGCTCATGACAGGACGAGACCATCCATCTTGGTGAATACGTTCGATCTCGAGGTTCAACTTCGTCGCCTCCAAAGAATCATTCCAGATCTGGTTCCAGTCGGTCATACATGTTGCTGTAGCGCCAGCTCCAATGACGTCTAACATGTACTCGGCCCTGAGTGGTGCACACGATATGTTTGACCAGCGATACACCACCAAGGATGACAATACTCACGGGTTCGCGTCGGCAGCACAGTGAGGGGCGCCGTTCCTTTCGAAGTACCCGATCATCGTCATAGACCTCTCGCCGATATCACCAAAGTAGACCGTTTGTCCACCTTTGCGAAGCAACAGCAGTCTATCAAAGAGCTGAAAGAGTTCGCCCGAAGGCTGATGGATTCTATGCACAACACCTTGTTAGGGACACCAGTTAACGTAACACTCGTAAGCAGGGGACTGACGAGCAAAGGATACCCTGCCCATTGATAGCGAGCTCACGAAGGAACATCACGATAGCCCATGCAGACTGTGAGTCGAGACCAGACGTGGGTTCGTCCAGGAAGAGCAGAAGTTTCGGCTAAGTCAATCCCCCGTCAGCCGAACGCGACATGGATGCAGGTGTTTGAAAGTCTTGCCTTGGCAGCAAGCTCGACACCAATGGTGGTACGTTTCCTGTGCTCAATACCAAGCGAACCTACGATGGCATCCGCGTAGGCTTCCAAACCACACATTTTCAGACATTTGTCGACGCTATTCACGGACGGTTGTGTATCAGAAGCAGGTTGGATGTGGATGCTCATGGAGACATACTAGGCTTCTTTCTCGATCGCCGGAACGGATGCGGGCTGTCGAAGTCTCGCCGAGAATAGAAGGGCCTCGCGAACGGTTGACTCTGGAATGTGAATATCCATCTGTTGAACGTACCCCGTCTGGGCCCGGAAGTCCGAGGGGAGCAAATGTCCGTTCACCAAACAGTCACCGCGCACGACACCGACCGAAGTGCTCTGAGCGAGTACATTCAGCAATATCGTCTGCCAAGACATGCGCACGGTCAGCCCCAATACCGGTAGCACTTCAAAATCCCTACTTTGCCCGCGCCAGACTCGCCCATCAATGCCGTCAATTTTCCGGGAGCAACATAGCCAGAGACGTCATCGAGCAGCTTACGGATCCCCCCCCCAGAAGCGGGTACCTCGTATTGGATATTCTTCCACGAAAAGATGTCGGCTCGCTCTGGTTTCTCTGATTTAAGATTGACTACAACACAGTTTCTGGCGGCGTCCAGCTCCTTTCGTTTCTCACGGAGATCGCCTGTTGCAACCGATTCTTCATCCATAGCCTGGTGGGCGGGGATGCGATCGCTCCCTTCTCTGTAGAGCATCACGGTGGTATCTTGCGCGGTCCGCTTGTTGTACTGAGCAAAGAAGAGCAAGGTCCCAAGCAGGCCGAAACCAAAAATCCACAAAATCCCTAAGTTCTGCGTGACACTCGATCGTCAGTCGACATCACATACGTGAGATCGCAACAACGATCACATACCCTCCAGAGGTTCGAATATGAGTAACCAAAAGACACAAGTGCGTAGGCATCCCCGGGCACAGTCGCCATACCAGGTTGCGAACCGATGGTAGTGCATACCTGGTTTGCGAGCGCGGCGTTCTCGTACCCAGGCCCTGATGGCACAAGTGTCGTACACGTCCCGTTGACAGTGTGGAATTCGTTTACAACCAAGGACTCGAACGCATAACGAAGAGGCTATTGTAATGCGACATAAACACTATTTGGAGCAAAAGGCATGTAAACGCACGCACATTGAGGTAGGTGATCCAGCGCAACGCCATGACAATGTTGTCCTTAGGTATAGTATACCCAGTATACAAAACCAGGATTAGGAGCGTCGTTCCGACTAGCGAGAAAGCAGTCGATTCACTCGTGGAGAAAGCTGCAACGCTTCTGTAGCATGTCTTTATCACGAGCGTCACAGTAAAGGTGAACAAGAGGAACGTGCTATAAGGGTTGCGAACTAGAGTTATATTGTAAGCAAGAGAAGAGAAGATAGCACACACAAGAATTGTTCCGTCGTTTTTTGCAGACCAACCAAAAAGTAGAGAATGACTGCCATGCTAGCGATGGAAATCAGGGTAATTGGAATGTCGACGATAGTGTAAGCTAGACTCTCGATGAAAGGGTAATACAAAGCTCCTTTTTGATGACGAAGGACGATCAGCCGTTGGGGGAAGAGGCCAGGAATTTCAGCCATGGACAATGTGGAACCACAGAATAAGGCGCTGTCAAAAAGAAAATTCAATGTGCATCCATCCGAGTTTCACAGGATATGCATACAAGTAGAGCAAACTATCCCGCGAAAAGTATGTGCTCGTGTCGCTGGCGAGTTGGAGGAACACGGTCCCGATGAATATAGCCTGGAAGATTTGTGCTCTGTAGTTGTTCACGACAGATCAGTCTCCGACGGAATCAATACGAGATGGGATACGGACCCCACTTGGACAGCCTGCGTAACCCACTCCCCCTTCAATATTTGCCATCGGCGTCGCATCACCGCGCGGATCTGCATGGGTATGGACAGTGTGTACGACTGGCTATTATGAGCATCCCGTGCGCGTTCGCTTGTGGCACTCAAGTCATATGCTCTCTTGAACCCAAGCTTGTTGACGTAAAGATCGAGGTACGAATCCATTGACGATCGATTTAGCTGGTGGTAGGCGGATGCCTTGAAATGAGCAGCCATCTCATCTGCCGTGCGGGGTATGACGCCCTGGAATCCAGCACGGATCCTCCTGCCGTTGGGATCGGTTGCTGTACGAGGACGATGAACATACAAGACATTGAAAGACTATCCTGAGACGTACACGCCACCAAGAAATCCGGGGTTGTTTGCCTATTCTGCGGTTCGTACCCCATATCCGTGAAATACCGTTTCGCCTCTTTCGCAGGCCCAAAGTACGCCATTTTCCCCTCGTAGATGAGGCACACCTTGTCAAAGAGGTCAAAGAGCTGCTCTCCAGCTTGATAGACGGAAGCGATGGTCGTGATCTTGGCCGTGTCGGTCGCGACGCGAAGTGCTCGGATGAACTCGAGCGCCGTGGATGAATCCAAGCCACGTGTCGAACTAGATCCACCCAAGTCGAAACGTTGTTTTGCGGCGAAAAGTGAAAGAGTACGTACTTGTCCCAACAAACGAGCTTGCCCCGTGCGGACATGGCCTCTGCAATTGACACCCTCTTCTTCTCGCCACCAGAAATGCCTCTGAGAAATGCATTGCCAACGACGGTATCCCTGGCATGTTCGAGTCCAAAGATGTGCATGAGCACTTCCGTCGTATGCGTGGCATGTGCCGCCCTTGACTGGTTGTCCGCTCGGTGGCTCGGGGTCCTCATCGTAGAAGCAAACTCCAACGTTTCTCTGACCTTGAGGGTTGGAAAGTGGACGTCTTCCTCGGGACAGTATATTACATCACCACGGTACCGTTTTTCAATCTCTTCGGAAGTGAACGAGTCGTAGAAAACATTACCAAGAACATCGTGGTAGTCTACGCGATGGTTGGCGAGTATCTTCAGAAATGTACTGCATCCAGAACCCGGACGACCTAATACGACTGTGTGCAAGGGGAGTTCGGTGCGCAAGTCAGGGTGAAAGCAGTGAATGGTGTATACATACGGAGCATCTCGCCTGGAAGAACAACACCCTCAAAACCGGAAATAATGTCGCGGACTGGGGGGTGGCGCAATGTATTGATGTACTTGATTATCGACCGGGGGTAGAATGGGGATGCAAGATTGTGCTGAACGGCTGAACCAACACCCAGCCCCACGACGCATAGGTCTCTAAACATGACACCCAGCTTCCGCATCTGGACGCCATCTTCGGCAGACCTGTCATAAGCGCGATGTTAAACCCGTGGACAATCGCGACAGTGGGTGAGGTAGACTTACTGTATAACAATTTCGTTGATCAGCGATTCTACATTTAATGTATCATTGGAATGTGCGTTAAATGCATAGCTTGGCAGCGGCTTGTCCCGATAGAGGGACTCTTGCTTCTGATGCTGCATGTCAAATTCGGATACATGTAAGTGTGTCACCGACGGGCCAGTCATGGCTCAGATGGAGGGACGGAAGGTTAATGGCAGTTGCGTACGTATAGTTGGAAGAGGAGAAGAGGAGGGAGGTAGGATTGTAGGACATGCAAGAATTGATTGCGGTTTGAATAAATAGAAAGTAAAACAGTCGAGTATATCACACCCGCACAAAATCATTAATTAAATAAACCCTGAATTCGCCAGTCTACTTACAAATAGCCGCGAGTCAGAAAGGCGATGGTTAATCCCTCGGTTACTTCCTGAGTCGGCCAAGGAAAACGAAGGGCTAGGTGTATGTTACACGGAATCCCAAATGGATTGGCACCCGATTGACCTAGCATATAGGCACTCCGAGAGACTTTTGAATGTGGTGTACTGTGCCAGGTTTGACAAGTGGAAAAACACGAAGAAAAACACATTAAGTCAGTAACAGGCCGTACTATGAGGGTTAGGGTTCAGTAGAAAACTCGAACCTTCCAAACGGTTTCAACCAGTATACCGCTGTTATAAACCGTAAATTACTAAGAGAGTGAGATGCCAAGTCATCGAAATGATTTTGAAACGCGAGTGAAACATTCGAAACCTGCTGAACGAGTCCGAGCCTGTCCGAGCCCACAATCTCGGACGGTCCCGGGTTTCTAACAAATGTTCAGTACCTCAAATGGTTCTGGCGATGAGGGTACCCACCATCTGTTGCCGTCGAGGTTTGAATTTTCTGCCTGATGTGACTAGTGTGGAGACCAGACCGTCTAAGGAGGCAAGCCGTCGGTACGCGTAACCCAACTTTAAATCTAGTCAACCCCATGTGGTCAATCGTCGTCAAGCGAACATGGGACACGTTGAAGGATATGGAATGGAACATTTCGGAGGACCTGATGTGCAACAGCGCCGGACGTGTCCATAGTGATTTGTTTTAAGATTGAATATTGATCAGCATTTAGCTTTGAGCCAGATGTTCCGGTCATTCCCGAAGCACATTTTCACTCATTTCTAGTACTACGAAAACTCACGTATTCTCATTGGTCAATCACAGTGGCTCGCGCGCAGCTGTCAACCCAAAGACTAAGAGTCCAAGCGCTTTAGAACGCTCGCCATGGCTGGGGCCCCTTCATAAAACATCGCGTACCTTCAAGTTATGGACGACAAACCCACTACACGGCCTTATATGAATTCTGATAAATGTGTGGTAGAGGCTTAACACAATTGACCATGTAGCAGGTACGTTAGTAACACATCAATGGCTAACACGATTCTAGCATAGGAAAATCAGTACCTCAGATCCTACATGATCGTCCGAATGCGACGACGTCCGAGTCCACCTGACAGTCAACTGGACCCAGTTTCTGGCGCGAAGGCCGGCGTATCTGATTTGCGAACGCGACTTGACCTGATCAACTGCGAAGAATGCAGGAAATGTGCGAGGGATGATGGGGACAAGTACAGTGCTCTTTCTATTAGCAAGAGACTTCAGCAGGTCACGCTGTATGTAAAATGAACCTTTTTAGCTCCCCCGATATGAAAAGATTGCTGAACAAGACTGGGCTGTTCAGCTGCATGTCCGGTGAATAATTATTCTCACTATGGTTATTCGACCACCTCTTGCTCTCTTTGAGCCCTCCAGTCACTCTCACCACGTACAAAGCGAATCCTATCCGATAGTGTATATTTAATCCACGACTTCCTTTCTCCCTCAACGTTGTGCCATTCCGGGCCGTTTTGCAGGCAAGCGCAATGGCCATCTTCCCACCGCAGAGGTATCAGAGTCTTCCTGATATCGGGACGGAATCATTGATGCCCATTTCGTCTGCCTCGTGCATGACAAAAGGCTTTCACCCCTTCCTCCGTTCCTGGACTTGCAACGAAAACGTCTTTAACATACTGATCCGAAAGTATCGCACTCCGAGATGGCACCTTTACTCGCTTCCCAGACACCTCGTACCGAACCATCTCGCAGGAATGAGACTGTTTTGTCGACCTTCGGGGATGAAGTCAAATACTGATCTTGTGACTATACGCTCTCCCTGTACTTGTGTTGGTATGCCTTGTTTCTCGGTATACATCTTTATTGAATCAAATGTTGCAGCATGCACGTATTTGAACAAATGATTAGGCACATCTCCACAATTGTGCTCGCTATTGCTTCGGTCGGGTTCATGGCCAATGTTTCCAGGCTCAGTGTCGTTCAGGGTATGGCCAACACCTTGGACACTCTCCCATCTACTGCATGGACTTCTGACCAGCCACAACGTGTCAGACTATGGACTCAACGCGTGGGTATGTATGGATACCCTGAATAGATAACAATACTCAGCCAAAGATAGTTGTTCTCCAACTTCTCTTACTAAGCGTAAGTCTTCGTGCTCACCGCACGAACAAGGCATATCACAGTTATTATAATGCGATTAGCCATCTATGTTGTTTGGTTCAATGGGGAGATCCTACTTCTTATGTCGAAGCAAGATCCAGAAGTCGCCAAATCCGCGGATATCTGTCTGAAGTAGGCATCATTAACACTCCCATCCTATTTAATTGTATTTCTCGGTAGGCTTTGTCTTTGTCGGTTGTGTGTTATACCGATGACCACATCCAGCTGGTATTTCCAAGCTCAGGGTAGCAGTGAAGCGTTGTGGGCTCACGAGGCGCATTGACCTCACCTCGGAGGACTGCTCGATATGCCTGCACACACCATTTTCTTTGTTGTACCCATCAACGTTCTCTTGAATTGTCTACTTGGTGAGCGACTTGCCAGCCTGTAGTTGTATGATAGAACCTCACGGAAAGCTTCAGCATGGGGGCCTCATTCCATGCACCTCGGCTTTATTCTGATTGTAACTTCCATCTCGTACAATCTAATACGGCGTTCATCTCGTGGAAAGAACCGCCCGGCATCCCATCTCGATGCGATTGTTGACTTCTGTAAGCTATGTTAGCGAGGGTGAGCGTGGGTAGCGTTGGCGCGTACCTATGGCATGCTCTGTCATCATTGGTTCGCTTCGCTCTAAGCCCAGCCCAAATCATGGCCGAACGATGGTCCTCAGTGGGAGGTCGTTGGACGTACGTAACATTTCTATTCCCAGTACCCACTGTTTGACAAACGGACTCACAGGAAACCATCGCGGTCGCTACTAGCTTGTGAGTTTCTAGATGTCGACGGCGCGTAAATCTGTGATTACGACAAGGTCTCCAGCTTCGGACCCGTTTCGCTGGAAACTTAGTGAATCCTGCTTACCGCAACATCTTGTAGCATCTAAGTGGCTTACGCACTGGGAATTACAACTTCCATTCGGTTAGCTGCTTGGCTTTTCCCGCGACGGAGGCCATGTTTGGTAGTCTTCTATAGAGTTGGCAATCTCCTCGGGGAGAAGATGCAAAGCCCGCGTGTGCCCGCGAATGTTGCCACTCTGCTCTCCACCATACTCGCGTTGTTTTTAAGGTTTACATGCTATTCCTTTGATTTTCTACGTTAAACGGTTGTTTTAAAGTGAGGTTTTCATCATGTGGTTTTCCGGGAGATGTGGATTACATGTTAAATAGTGATGTTAATAGTGATCCGGGTATGCGGTTCATGGTCTGGGCTAAAGCTGCCAGCCATAATGATGTATTTTCCTTAGGTGAGGCTTGTGGCTGCTGCCTTTCCTCCGTACGTCATACAACCGTATGACGATTACGGGGCGGTAAATATCTGGCATGCTACACGTCCAAGGGAAACAAGTGCGTATTTCACAGCCCGATATTTGCAATGTAATTAACCAGATGTAGGCCTTGGGTGCGATCATTACTTTCAGGCAACCTAGGCGTTTTCTACTATTCAGTGAAACGGCTAGCGTTAGCCGACAGTAGCCGATGGTCATGACCAGTCATGACCAGTCAGGACCACTACCCGGTTTACAGAAGCTAGGTGTTCTGGATGATCAACTGATGAGTCACTCTCGACAGTACTCGCATACTATTGCCTCGGTACTCACTAAGGCACGTGGCGGCGTGCGACGAAACGGTTCGTGGTCCCAAGGCCGTAAAGATATTATATTAAATAGACTCGAAGGAACACATGCTTTTCTTTACACGCGCCAATATAGTAGCGAGGTGCCACAGGGCGATATTTTCGGTGTCAGCGCGGCGATTTTGGAACCCCATACAGTGGAAATGGGGGAGGCTAGGTTTCAAATGCGTACGGCCCATATACAGAACGATGAAATTCTGGAATCGCGGAGTCACGCGCCGAAGGGGCCTTTGTACGTCTCGTTTGGCAGCCCTAATCCCACATCCCCAGTGACTTTGTGGGATCGGGTATGGTGTTTAGCGAATAGCGTCCGCAAGGACGTCCCTCGAGGACGCACCCACAATAGCATCTTGTACTCTCCTCCCCACGCACGCCTACTGCGACCGCGAACCGTTCATCATCGGTCGGACAATCGCGAACGAACGTCACCCGAGATTTTGGCGCTAGGTAATAATAGACAGCATCCTTGACTCGTGCGAGACCTCCACGGGTACAAACAAGACCCTCTTTCAACGGGTGGGAATTACCAACGAACTGCGTCGGTGTGTGATCAGATAACTGCGGCGCAGGCCCGGATCATGTTTTGAATCGTGAACACTGCGCAGTCTTGGCAAGATGATATTCCATCAAGCCATTCCTCAGAGGATATGATACAGCTGTATCATCAAAGCGCGGCGCTCTCGGCGCAGTTTCATTCGGGAAAGTGAATGGTCCGCCGTGTGGAGCCTGGGAACTAGTGTCGCCATGACCGCGTGTTCCAGTCTGCGACACGTTGTGAAACAGCTCTCCCGTACGCTCGGGTGTCCCGGGTATGTGTGTGTGGACCACAGACATCGCAGTGACATTTTTGTAGCTCAATTGGAATTTTACAAGTCACCGCGTCTTCTCTCCCTGTCGTTCCCATGTGTCACCGGGAATCTCCGTTCAGGGCATCCGGATGGCCTCGCGTGGTTTAGGGAGGTGGGGCTCTTGCGAACGTTGACGAGGCTTTCGATTGCATGCTAATGGCTTGGCTTGGAGTCCTAGTGACAGTCGTTCCAATTCCTGGTTATCCAAGTCATATGATGGCCCATATCCTATCGGAAGGAGAAACCACTGTCATGAATGAATGATCTCAGATACAAACCCAGGGATACTAGTATCACAGGGAGCAGGGTACATTTTGATCTTGTCCCTTATCAATTCATTCATCGACAGGTGCATGGGGCGCAAGTAGAGTGAGATCTTGCCAGGGATGGACCGATGCTCTCATCTTCATGTTGTGTCCATTTCATTTCAGCCGCCGAGCGCATATTCTTAGCACGAAATTTTGAGAAACCTGGTTGATCCCGCACGCTCACCGTAGGGAAGCAAAAGCCTCCGCGGCTCGTTCACACACACTCGCTTATCATTTACAGGTGATGGTCCGATTCGCTTTCGTCCGGGAACTGGGATCTGTGGCGGCACGGTCACAAGGACTTACGCATCGGCGCACATCACATTGGTGGGGGCGGCCAGACCACAAGGATGTACTCCTTTTTTTCTTTTCTTCTTTTCTTCCTTTTGACTTTTCCCTTTTTGCCGCGGAGAACTTCTAGTCACGCGTGCACAACGCGTGCAACCAGGTTTTCCGCGTGCGTGATTCCCCGCTGTACCTCGCCAAACCTTCCCGGAGTTCCCGACTCCCAAGGCGTCAGTGCCGCGTCACTCGGTGTAGTAGTAGTTTTTTTT
>QFEL01003282.1:13790-28150 GCA_003316195.1 Neoboletus brunneissimus
CGGTGTAGTAGTAGTTTTTTTTTTTTTTTTTTCTCTCTTGGTCGTCCACCTTAGCCCCCTGCGTGGTCATGGTAATGTGCGTGGGTGCCGGGACGCTTCGCTTTCTGGAAGGAAGCGCTAGTGAACACGTTTCGTTATCGCACTGGAACGTCCATATGGACCTTGGGCGGGTGTGTTACAGTCCCAGCTGAAGCGCTGACTGATGATCGATGACCCTTCCAGGGGCTCATCGCGCGACCCAATCCAATTCGGTGGAGTTAGGTTACAATGGGTGGACGCACGTACGGCCCGTCGGGGGAGCCCACGCGCACTAGCTTTCATGCTTTGCGATCATGGAGGAGAATTAAGTGTCAGACCATCTTCTGTAAACCGGGTAGTGGTCCTGACTGGTCATGACCATCGGCTACTGTCGGCTAACGCTAGCCGCTTCATTGAAGATGGATCGAAAACAGCCAATGAAGCAGCGCTGGTTTGACGCTGATGCTGACTATCAACTCCCAAGCTTGCCTCCCATCCAGTCTCATGTAATCATGCTGTAGATTCCCGTTCAGCGAAATCGCGTCATGTTCCAAGAAAATAGAAAGGTATCATTTCATGGCCAGATCTATGTATGCATAATACAGAATGCGTAGGGTATAAGTGCAGGATTACAGGGAAGCGCTTTCAATACGATGAGCGTCTCTATGTCGTTTCCGGGTGTACGTGACAGGTATAAGTCATGCATAGCATGATATCTACAGTTTTGAGATTGCAGGTTGCATTTTGTTGAGATACGCTGACGCCACGACACTGCCAGTGTCCTTGTTGATAATCTGGATTGATAATAAGTATCATTCCGACACGTCATGCAAACCCGAGAGTTGCTTACCTCGCATCGAGCACTCATAATACGGCCACCCATGGCAATAGAGGTACTGATAATTCGGAGACATGACCCTCTGCATCAGTTAAACGTTAGTTAAGCACGTTTCACTGAGAGGGAGCGAAGAACTCACGTAGGAGCAGGGGAGTGAAAGACGACGTTCATCGCTTGAGTGACACCGACACCGTTGGTATTTTGTATCAAGCCCAGGGCGACAAGTGGTGTACTACAGCAGTTATCGATCAAGAACGCGAGACATCCGCCGTGGAGCATCCCTGCCCCGTTGAGCATACCTGGGAGGATCGCTGTTAGACGACATCCTTAGCTTTGTATGCACGTAAACACCTACTTTTGTTGACGACCACTTCCGCAGTTGTAGTGGCCTCCATTCGGCGCTGCTTTTCTTTGCTCTCGTAGGCGCTGATGTCTACGAACTTGACGGCTTTAGCAACGTGGTGGCCAAAACATTGTTCGTCGCCGGCGCCGTAGGCGATGAAGGTGTTCAGGATCAGCTGCTTGACATGAGCTGAGACATTTCCCTGTATTTGTGATGCGTCTCCGCAATCAGAGAGTGAAGCGGGGTCGACCCAAGCTTTCCGTGCATGTTTGGAGGTGCCATCGTAGATGACGGACGTGGAAGATGAGGAAGAGGTGCGGGTATATGGCTCATAAGCGTGAGAGGCAGCGCTGGCGTAGACAGAAGAGGTCCTTGAAGACATGGCTGCCTAATGGCTGAGGTGCAGGGAAGGAATGAATATCGAGATGGAGCGAGGGGGTGTGCTGATATTTATCCAAAAACCAAGACGGAAGATGAAACGAAGCATGAGCTGGAATGAGCCGCTTGGCTAAAATTGAGGCGAATTATCGTGAGTAGCAGAGTGCGAGCTTCCGCTGAGCTTCTTGATGCGGAAGTCGTGTCGGTCTTCCCGTGCCAGATCCGAACAGATCCAGGTGCGAAAGGAGTCGTCCCTACACGGATATCAATTGGTCCAACTGATCCAAGGGTCGGTCAGTCCGCTGATTGCAAATGGAATGTCATCACTGACATGAACACATCGCACAAGAGACGTCAACAACGAGTCAGCCGGGGTGTGCCTCATCCGTTCGCCACGTAGACAAGCCCCCTGGCCAACTCAACGTCGTTCTTCACGTCGAAAGAGTCGCCGTTAAGTCCTTGACGGCCGTCCACGAACCCGCTAGGTGAAAATCAGAAAACTCATCACTTGACAGATACGATTGCGATCCGTAGACGACGCCGCTGAATGGCATGTCTGGCTACAAACGAGGGAGCTCCTGAGTTGGGATTCAGGAGATTTGCCGAGATGTTCCCAAGGTGGCCACACCGTGAAAGGCAGCCAGGCATGCACCTCATGAAAATCCGGCGGAACAGTTAGACGGGGGAAGTTTGCAAATACTCTCGCTGAAGAAACGACAACGTAATTCCCAAGGTGAAGCATGTTTCCGAACAGCACCGAGACTTGAGCTTGGTCTCCCACGCTTACCGCCGCCAACAAAATGGGGTCATCGATTATCCCAACCTCGGATACGGGGCGGATCGCAACGTTGGAAGCTCCTCCATGGGCATTTAGAACTCGAAAATCCACGTTCCTGGTTGACATCGCCAACAAACCGGTCTTCTTTCAAAGAGAATGAGAGTCTCCAGGCGATGCGGAAATCCCCTTTTTTCTCGCTCATACGTACTCGGGCAGTCTTCCGTGTCAACGAAGAATACCCACAGGAGACACATCACGGGCAGCTGAAAATTCTCTTCATGCTGAGAACAGTCAATGCTAGTCGTATACCCTCATACGATCTGGTACATAGCACTATTCAACGCAAACCTACCTTATTTTGGTTGCGATGGATCCAAGTGAGATGAAAAACATGCTTGGCCGCTCGTAGTGTACGGAGCAGTGAGTAGCTGACGTGGCCTGTCACTATTCCCAGATATACATAACCTTCTAGGGTAGAGCCGAAGCTCGCACTCATCTAAATTGCCACCGCAAAGAAAGAGCCAAAATATGGCCTCACTATAGTTCACTTTGGAACTAGCAGTAATCAGGTTGCACCCACAGACGGTGATGTGGGCCTACGTACAAATACGATCTCAGGAACGTTCCAGAATAAACGTAGGTAGTTATGAGGGAAATCACGGAGCTTGCAACCCCTCTAGTGACCCGTTCCATGGCGATAACGTGCTTGATCGGAAGCACTCGGGAAGCACCGCACCGTGGAGGTACGTGGTCGGCATGTGCAGTATGAGCTAACTTGGTGTCCTCTACCGCCACGCGGGCAGGATTAATCATAGTCATGGTGTAACTCAGTGCCCACGAGGGATCGACGTGGAATGTAGAAGGGATCGCCACACGGCAAGCAGAGTGTGTACTTGATGACATTCCGCGAGTTTATAATCTAACGAATAAATTAATATCCACCTACCAAGTGAAGTATAATCTTTTTACCAAGTTTAATGGGTTTTGGTTCTTTACGTTAAGGGGACGCGAACGCTCCTAACTACAAAAAGCTCCGATCATGCTGTTCTCTTGGTCTTCTTGTTTCGTCGTCGCTCATGGTCAACCTTTTCAAGCTACCCACACTGTTCGATCTCTCCCCATGTTTCAGTGAGCATTTGCTCATCGAAGCAATCCTTATTTCTCTCTAATTGCTAGATCCAGATAGTCACCTTTAAGTTATGCCACAACTCATCTAGTACATGTATGTTTCACAGGCTTCCATGGGTATTCGCAATCAAGGGGAATCATTTTTGCCGCTCAGGTCGCCACCCCGAGATTCCACGTAACAGTCAAACGCCATTGCTGCGAGAGAGGCCTCACCCCGGGTTGGGAATCGTTGTCGCTGTTCAAGTCGCCACCGGGCTGGAGACCCCACGAAGCAATCAAATGCCGTTACTGTAACGGAGATCCCGCCTCAACTATGCCTCATGGCTTTGAATTTAATCTATTCCTTGGATTATCAACTTATGGAGACTTATTTTGAGTGACGCACAAACGTGACAGGTTGCAGCAGAGATGATTGGTCAGAGTACATCAAGTAGCATCCGCGAAAATACCCGTCACCTGGTAGCTAGTCTTGCCACAGGGGCTTCCGGGGTCGATTAGTATTAACCGACCGTTAATTAACGCTTCCTTAACAAGTCCCGGCTTGATATGAAGACTTTCGTGACGTGGAACTCAACAAGTTCCGTTAAACGAGGTAGCCCCGTTCGATGCCGACAGTTGATCGATCGATTGGCAGTTGCAGTACTTGTCGCGACGCTGGTCAACGGTCACGCGATATCGCGGCGAGCTGCGGTTCCATCCGTGATACACACCAGCACGAAAGCTGAGTTACTGACGAGAGACCAGAGAAGAATCCTACGGTACTTGAGCATGGTTTTGATGTGTACCTAGCAAGGGGGACACATTTATGGAGTTGAGACTTGCACAACATCTTGCATGCAATCCCCACATGTAGGGGACACACTACTAAGGTGACATTTAGAGGTTGACGCGACACACCATACCGTACATATCAAGTCACACAGGTAGCAGTTCACGACGCCACCTATCGGGTTGAGAGTAGTTCAGTATTTATGTTTACCCAGTTAGCCAAGGTTAGTAAAATAAATAAATAAACCGTTCCTCGGTATCGACGCGCGTCCCCTGACATCAACGCGTAGGCTCACATCGTCCATTGAAGCTTCGCACACAACCATCACTACATGGAGACCTCCTTCGCATTGACGGGAAAGGGCTATGTGATCATCGCAGCGGACACAACCGCTGCCCGATCCATCGTCAAAATGAAGAACGACCAGGATAAAATCAAAGAACTTAGTTCACACTTGTTTATGGCATACTCCGGAGAACCAGGTCAGTCGAATGTGTACACTGTCGCGTCCGTGTGCCAACGACCGATCCACGTGGACTTTTGTCCTCCTTTTTTTCTTTATAAAGGCGATACGATTCAGTTTGCAGAGTATGTCGAACGTAACATTCGCCTGTATCAAATTCGCAATCTCTATCCTCTCCGCCCATCTGCTGCCGCTTCGTGGATCCGTCGTTCGCTTGCCGAATCTCTCCGGTCCAGAAATGCATATTCAGTCAACCTGCTCATCGGTGGATATGACCTCGCAGACC
This sequence comes from Neoboletus brunneissimus, assembly GCA_003316195.1. NCBI lineage: Eukaryota > Fungi > Basidiomycota > Agaricomycetes > Boletales > Boletaceae > Neoboletus > Neoboletus brunneissimus. Next base: position 18,792 of record QFEL01003282.1, read on the forward strand.
ACAAGCCAGCACTCTATTGGGTAGATTATCTGGGAACAGTCGTCGAGGTGCCCTTTGCGGCGCATGGATATGGGAGTTATTTTGCGCTGAGTTTACTGGATAGGTGGGCGATCGACGTCATTCGGGTCATCCAGGGACTCGAGGAATGACGTACTGATGCCATCCTCAGATACCACAATCCGGAAGCAACACTCGAGGAAGGCTTGGCCACGCTCAGGCGTTGTATCGACGAGGTTTCGAAGCGATTAGTGGTCAGTCCAGAAAGGTACAAGGTCAAAGTAGTTGACGGGAATGGCGTTCGGGAGGTTGAGCTGTAAAGTTTGCTTTCATTCCTCTATCGTGTAATCTCGTTCACGATTGGGCCCAATGCGCCACTACCCCAAATCCATTATTCACTCTAGGATGTGAGTCCCTTCAACCCGATCACCACCCGTGATCCTTTCTGTTTTCTTCTCGCACGTTACCACCCTCTTGACGCGTGCAATTGCCGCCATTTGCTCCTCCGTGCGACACAATATCTTGACAGCTTTATCTATATCCAATCTTCGCAACCCTGGTCCCCAGATACTCTCCGAATAAGCATCCACCAGCCGGAACACGTCCAATCTCCCCATTCCTCCCTGACAAAACATCCCAGCGACTGCTTGTGCATGCAAAAACATAGCTTGACCAATGTAAAGGGAGCACAGGCTGGGAATCTCTCCCATCAAAGGGGGGAATGGACTCTCTGGATCAGAATCTGTCGCAAAACCAATATTTGTCACGATGATTTCCCTGATGTTGTACCACGACGAATATTGCTCGAACAGGCAAGAAGCTACCGAGGCAACGATCTCCTCGTTTCATTATTAGATTGTTGCTAATCAATGCCCGCACGAAATCTACGAGATGGGGGCGGTGTTGTACTCACAGCGGTGGAGAAGTGGTGATCTGGGATTTGAACGTATCTGGACTTGGTAGGTGCAACACGCACGTAGTCATCAATACGAATACAGCCCGTACCTGTACTTTGGGTCTCGCAGGGAGGGGATACACAGCAACGTTGCGGCGACAGGTTCACCCAACTACTTGGGGACCCTGTTCGAGGACGTCGACTATAAAGGCCTTCGAATATGAGTGCATCCATAGACGGAGGCGTTTCAACCGCACGTCGCGTTCGCCGCGCGATGTCCGCGCTGCGACGCTCGTGAGCTGTCTGCATTTCACCAGTGCATCACAGAGATGGCCAAGGACGTCACGCTGTACATTTCCTATGAGATCGACCGCCAATGAACGGGGTGCGATGGGCGGTTGAGATGCTTTTGAGAGTACGAACTGGTGTAGCCGATGCGCGGACGTGAACCTGAGATGTGTGTAAGGATATTCCGTCCCGAAGTCGCGAAAGAGGTTGCAGACGCAGAGGATATCGCTCGGGACGGCGGTCCTGTTGAGGGCTGTCCGGAGAATGACCACAATGATCTCGTGGGGCAGGTCAGCAAGCGACACGATGGCAAAAGTGACGTGTAAACGGCGTCCGCTAGGGTTACGCAGACGTACGGATCTAGTAGGCCGCCCTAAGTTATCGAAAAGGGTCAGCAGGTAGGGAATCGGAAAAGAGTCGGAAATCGGAGTGTCATTTTCTCACAGAGGTGCGGACATGAATGAAGCGAGCTCAGAAGTGGCAGGCACCGTACGTCTATCCTTGACATGAACACGGACAATGCCAGCTCTAAGCGTTCATCGACGCCGAGGCACTTAAGGCGCTCGGATCCTCGGATCTGACTGTGTGGCTCAGGACGCCGTTTGTCCGGAGGTTATGCTTTCTACCCGGTCTATACAACTCCTTTAAGCCCTCAACAAAACGATCGCAACTCACGGTACGAGATACGCTCTTGGCAGTGTACGATTCACCATTGCGATGATTTTTTTTTCCGGGCGCCGCGGCGTGAGCCTTACAAAGAGTAGCGAATTATGCATAAGGGACGGGGTCAAGGTCACAGCAGCCAGCAGCAGTGTCAATCATGGATCTATTAGGCCCAACACCAGACTGCTGGCGGGCTCGGAGTGAGTACGTGCGTCAACTGTGCCTTGGTAACCGATCATCCGTCGTATTGTGTGGGTAGCGTACTAATCAGTGATGCATTGATGGTCGTTAGATGGCGGCCCTGCACTCTCCGACTCGTCCGAGCGATTCTGCTTCATGTTCGAAGGGCCATCTGATATCGGAATCTTGCGGATAATCATACCTCAGATCATCCCGACGCGAAACACGGACATTCTCAGACATTCCCAAACCCACCGGAAGCAAGCGATGAAATCTTCGTGGGAGCTAGCCACATCTTCGGCAGCTACTTGCATCCATCAAGGTAAAAGGATAGGTACTTATCCCAACAGATTCGACCGAGCATATGCACAAACATATGTTTACTCATCGCTGTCCACCTGCGATCGAGGGGTAAGACATCATTCTTCGAGATCGCAGACAGCCACGTATCGCACTCACCAACTTGCCCCTTGCACGGGTCGCAGCTGCTCTAGTCGAGGTACGCCCAGAAGGTGCGAACGACAGCGTTGATTGCTGCGACGAACCTTTTGCCTTCGAGGTCGTCGTCTTCTTCGCTGGTGCCTTCTTGGCAATCGATTGGCTGAGAAAGAGGGACGAGATGCCGATATCAGTGGAGGGTGTCCAGAGAGAGAAGTAACGCGGATCACCTCAACACCGCAGCCCTGCTCGCCTTCTTCGTCGGCGCTGGCGCGGGCTCGTCCTCATCTTCATCATCATCAAGTTCTATAACTTCTTCCGATTCACTCGCAATTGCCTTCTTCCCACTCCCTTTCGCCAGCACCTTCTTTGCAAGCGCTTTACTTGCGGCGGTCGTCTTCTTCAAAGTCATGGCCTTCTTTTTGGGAAGTGGCACTTCTTCTAATTGCGCATCAAAATCCGATCCGGCCGCATCGACATCCATCATCATTGAATCGACGGAGGCACTATCATCCAAGTCTTCCGTTCGAGCCTTACCTTTGCCCTGACAAATGCAAATGAACAAATACGGTTAGTGCTAGAGGAACTGTCAGGACCATGTCGATCAACCTTGGATTTCATGATCTTCCCTGTGTTGATTTGTTCTATGTAGGCCTGGTCATGCTGTTCCCTGACCTTGTTAACCTACAAAGTTCTGAGTGGCGGGTGTTTATAAGATGATGAATGACAGACCACATCGTCAAGGTCAGCCTTGTCCAACTCTGCATTCGCCTGCACGTCTTTCATAAGCGCTCTCAATGTAGCTGACACATGACTAAAACAAATCATAAGTAATCCATGACAAATAAGTACGACCTACCTTGATATCGCATGCGAATCGTCCTTTTCGACAAACATTTGTATCGCGTCCGACATGCCAGCTTCGCCAAGCAGCTGCAGCTCTTGTGCTGCCAAGTATTCCTTGACGAGCGTATGCACCCGGACCCTGGATAGCTTCTCGGAAATAGAGAGCTCTGGATCGTCAATACTGAGTTCGGGTTGGTCGATCGTAATTTTGGCAGACCGTGTCGTTTTCTTGGCGCGATGAAAGACGAGAACGTCGCGTGGGTTTGCGATACGGCCTTGGAACTCTTGGCCGAAACGGATGGGATTGGACATTTCACTAACGCCTGTTGTGTCGACCTAGACAAAGTGCGTATTAGACAATGATCACGCCGAAGAGAGCGTTTGAAAGCACCTTTAATCGAACGAGTGGTAACATGCGCGGTAGTTCCTCCTCTCCATCCTTGGCGGCCCTCTTGTTTCGGTCATCCCATTGTTGATTGGCTTGTTCAATCAGCGCGTTGACCTATTGTGTTTGCTTTCCATCAGAATGATTACCCTTGATCAAAGCGAAATTGGTTCACTCGAGATTTTAAAAATTTGGACACAGCGATCTGATCGTTGACATCAAACCCTTCCTCCTCGGCTGCCTCGCCGAGGACAATGTCTTCCAGTACAAAAGGCCGAACCGTTCGCAAAGGTATAGGCTTCAATTGAAACTCTTTCCCCTGGATCTCCACCAACGCAACATGTCTGCAAGGGAAAACAATGCACAGCTTGAGGACGGAACGCAGTTAGCACATGGTGCACCATACTCACTTTTCAATCGATTCGCCATCAGCGAGGGAAGTGGCGACCGACGATCCAGGCTGTGTGATAAAATAGTTCTTCCCAGCAACAGACTCAGGTACGATGCGACAGTCGTGCTCATGGCCCCAAACAACGAGATCCACGCTGTCATCGAACATGCCCTCGGGAACCGACTCCTGGGGACCATGTCGCACACTGCCGAGCGAAGGGAAAATGACGTTTATGAGAAGATTCCACAGAAAAGTTCAATGTTAGCGTGCGTCATACCGATTTTGGTGAAGGAGTAATATATTGAACCATTCGTTCTTGTTTCGAGGCATGTACATACGGACTCGGTTGCTCCGAAGCTCGAAATGCATGCGTTGATCCTTGACGTTGCCCACACCATACAAGCCAAGGAAAGTGCTGCCCTTACGGAGGAGAACCGGTCGGATTGCGATACCAGTTTGCTGGGCGTCAGCGTTTGAGATGGGGAGATCATATTTTCCCATGTAATTCAGAAGGCCTGACACAGAGAGGACGTCGAGGGCACACAGTGCACCCTCCTAAAAAGCGCCGTCAACGGGATGAAGTATCACCTGCAGTGATACTTACCGGACCGGCACCTTGTGGGTCATCGTGATTGCCGTGGATTGAGAACACGGGGACGCCAACGTTCAAATTAGGATCCTCGTAGTTTATTGCTGGGAAACTAGGCATGTGTGAGCGGCGGGCAGTATTATAAGGACTGCTGATGTGGGCGTACTTGTAACCTTCTGCCTTTCCATCACCGGGATCGCTCATGAGTTCGAGTTGAACTGGTTTGTCGTTTAGGGTGTACTCGCGTAGGAGAGCGATTACCTGGTAGAGGCAATCTCTGGATGGTCTGTTCTCATGGAATAGGTCACCAGCAAGGAGAACAAAGTCAACCTAGTTCGGCCCTGTCAGCGTCCTGGCCAACCATGATAGACACGGAAGTTCTCGAGCAGATGACCTTGCACACATAACGAGCAACGAAGACGACCACCCAAGTGAAGCTGAACTCACGTCATGTTTGACTGCCAATTGCAGGATCTCCTTGAACGTGTTGATAGAATCTTGGCCACGAATTGGATCTCGCTCTAGATAACCGATATGGTTATCCGTCGCCAGTAGTAGTCTTATTGTATTGTCCGGTTCTTAACGCATCCAATGTTTGAGACTGGTTCCATAAAGGGTGAAATCGAGCACTTGCCCATATTCCGAATAGTGGGTGGGGGAGGCACAGAATCCCTGCCATGATCTGACATGGCCAGAAGCTAACCTGGTCAAACCAACAGATATACCAACGCACGAACTGTCCTCGAAGACGGCAGTGATGGTGAGTGCTTGAACAATTTAACGCGACACGCGCCACGCGAAGGGGGCTCAGTCTCACGTGAGCAAGCACAGCAAACATGCTTAGCTGTCTAGTTGCTGTGCTTTCGACACGACTACAATCTCAACGGTTTTCGCGAGCTAGATTTCGGGCTCTTCAGCTCCAGTTTCAAGGTTTGAACAGCTCAACAATTTCACTAGAAAACCTCTGTATCTCCCTGTGCTGTCGAGCTATACGCACGCCTCACGATGTCTTCACAAAATGGCGCCCGCGGGCAGCAGCAGAATAACCACCTCATTGTGGTACGTCATGTGGGGTGCATGATACTGGGTGAGAACTAACGAAACCTCAGACGGGGACAGTCTTGTTCTATCTCGTGGCGGCATTGGCGGTATGTGACGCTTTATCTCCATCTGCTCTATTGTCAGCTCACGACAGTCTCGCAGATGGTCATGGCGTACGCTGATTTTCTATGCTCATACTGACACCGACTGATGAATTATAGGAATAAATGGGTGCTACAGACGACTTCAGCTCCACTATTTTTCCTCTTCACCCAGCTCATGATCGCCGTCGTCCTTTTTCTCGCTTCGCATGCAGCAAAGCTTATCCAAATCCCACTGTTTGTTGATGCACAACTCATCAAGGGACTTGCGCCCATGGTTGCGTTGAACGTCATTGGATTGAGGTAGGCTCGTTGCTGTGCTACACATGCGTTTGCCTGCTCACCTCTTCGCAGTTTCAGTAATTACACTCTCAAATACGTCGATGCCTCGTTCTATCAGGTTGCCCGTGGATTGTTACTTCCATTCACTGTTGCGACTTCCTATGCGTTCTTGAACGCCCGTCCTTCCCTTCGCATCCTCATCTCGTGCTCAGTAGTCACCCTCGGCTTCTTCGTCGGCATCTTCCTTGATGCTACTCCGATTGCACTGCTTGGCATCTCATTTGGTGTCGCCAGTTCCGCAATAACCGCGGTGCACTCTGTTGTGATCAAAAAGAGTCTTGATGTGGTTAAAGGGAGCGCCATGCACCTTTCCTGGTATACGAACTTGTTGAGTGCATTACTCATCATTCCCCTTATCGTCCTTGCGGGAGAGGTACCCGCTATCACACGCCTCATCTTTGGATCGGACCAAGCTGTTCCTGCTCCTGGTGAGCTTTCGGAACTGCACACGTTTGTCTGGGGATCTCTTATCACTGTAAGTACCCAATCTACACTTGGGACGTTGGCTAACAAGGAATGGCCATCGCAGGGTGTCATCGGGTTCTTGATGAGCCTTGCCAGTCTACTTTCTATTAAAGTGACATCTCCGATAACACACATGGTCTCCTCTGCTGTTCGAGGCGTCGCTGCGTCGTTGTTAGGCATGTGGCTATTTGGTGATTTTATCTCTACGCAAGTGTCTCACTGATGCACCGGCGAGTTCCCGAGCTAATCTAATTGAGTGTAGTGGACGTGCTTCTTCGATCGCGATTATTCTCGGAGGATCTATCTGGTACACCTGGTTGAAGCATGTCGAGTCGCAGACACCCAAAGCTGGCGAGAGGGACGGCAACAAGTACGAGAGAGTACCATTAGAAGATGTCGAGGCAGGGAAGGTTAGCACGTCTCAGAAACCAGAGTAGGCGGACGTCGGATGGAAGGCTCTCACCCTGCACCGATACCCCATGCCTTCTTCGACTTTGTGATATCATACATCCGCTAAGATTCTATAGAGGTGGTATAGTAGCCACATTCCGCAGTGTACAAGGCAGGCATTCCATTGTACTGTGATGTGATGGACTAGGTAACGTATGTGTGTTCACGTTCGTTGTGGAATTGGGTGGAACTCGGCAGATGTAACGTGGACCAGATGAAAGTGTGGTATGCATGTCATCATCGATCCATGACATCCTTATCCTCCGACCACAATCCTCAAGGCCTCACCACCCGTCGAAACTACGACTAGCCCTTAGTCCTGTGCGCTCCAAGTACCCGTAACTCGACTGATTCGATACTTGGACTCGACATCTTTGCACTTTGACCCCTTATCTTAACGATGTTTGGGTGCTGTGTAGCTGGCAGACTCCTCCAGACCAACCTGCAACAGGTAGACGAGACGCACGCCTTGTTTGAAATTCCCGCTGCCGAAAAGGTCAACCATGTCTGCGTCTTTCTATTGGGAACAGGTTAGCATCTCCACATATTCATCCCCTCAGCGCTGTAGCTGAAGTCTTGGATATAGTACCATTTCCCGAAGGCTACGGTGCTACAGTGCACTTCTTTTGGCCAGGAAAAGGGTCCCAAGTACTGGGCATGTGGGTTTTTGTGCTCACCCCCTAAACCCAGTAGCTAAATCTGACTCCCCTTTCCGTTTCCGAATATAGGCTCTCCAACGAAAAACCGTCCGCGATATTTCGCCTCCGTTCCACGTTTTCTTCCGTGTCTAACCCGGCCTCCGGTATGAGCACGCCGTCTGCGTTCACCTCTGCCACGCCGGCCACCACTGGTGATGTCACCGCCATCCTCGGATTCGCGGTCGAGCCCCTCGAGGCAGTCGCGGCGCAGGTAGCAGCACTCCCCACGACGACGATCAATTTGACGCTGAACGCGGACGCCTCCACGGTTGCGAAGAAAGTCGATCCCGGCGCACTGGCAGAGAGAATCGCGCGGCATTTGTTGAATTACTTGTCTGGGTTCGTGCCTTCGGGTGGGATGGGGCCAGAGAGTATGGTACCTATGGGTGTCATCGCAAAGTGGTATGAGAGCTTTATGAGTAAACTGAGAGCGGGGGGGACGGGGTTCTTGGAAAGGGGGGAATGATGTTGAGTGTGCACGAATGCGTGGGGAACGAACTTTTGTACTCTCCAGGTCTCTCAGACTTGTATGTTCGACACAACGTTTGTAGGATTCAGTAGGTGAAGTGTTCAATTCCATCTGGTCGTCTGAACAGGGCTGCACGCCCGAAAGTGGTAAATACCCAGATCAACCTCGGATCAGTAATTTTATGTTAATAGTACGTCGCGCGGCAACGCGTTCAATCGGGTACCGAAAAGCAAGCCTGTAGGCGCGGGCGCGTTTCATCCACACTGTGCTTGGCAGAGGTACGTGATCTCATTGAGAGTGAACATCTGGATATGAGGTTGGCGGAAAATCATCATCTTGAAGTGCCTTGCATAGGGCGAAGAATTAGGAATGACTGATGCCAGTGACCCAGTTTTCAGCAGATGCACTCAGCTCTATAGTATGGTAAATGTGATACAACTTCTGTCCTTCCTGGTTCGAAAACCCGCGATCGCTCCATCTGCGACAGGATTGTTGACACCCAATATTACCTGATCGACTGGATCGTCCAGTCCCGAGGCTACCACTGGCCCAGCGCCTTTTTGACAGAATTAAACGCCACCATTGACGTCATATCGTGCGATACCACTGATCCCAGTCTCACTAGAATTCGGAAATCTCGTCCAAAACATGGTTAGCAACGAGACGATGGGTGATTTGGTTGTGTATATCTAACGGTGCCAGTGGAGGGAAACCCCGAACTAACTAGCAACACAGCTAAAAAGTGAGCATGTACTGGCATATGAAATTCTTTATACATCGATTGGCACTTGTATTAAATGCTGGTACGTAGGGATTGGGCACTGGGTCGGGCATGTCCTAAACATGAAAAATGTTATTCTCATTGAGTACTGCTCTTGTTTTCAAGTATAGAACCTGTGGTTTTGTTCGTCCTCTCTTGACCTAATTTCAAACTCAGACTATGTTTTTGAACTCCCCGGGAGTGACCTTATCGCACTCATGATCCATCACGAGGCGTCTCGAGGACGCACCAGTCCTGCAGAGATTCCCCTGGTTTGTGGGACTCTACACAGGCTCACCGCACCCCCGTGCGACGAGCGGTCTTGACTCATTTGACCGGTTGTTCGAGTTCCTTTTCTCCC
>QFEL01003294.1:7203-17719 GCA_003316195.1 Neoboletus brunneissimus
TCGTCAATCAATCTCGTTCATATCCCCCACCCGTACGGCATCACACTTCTCCACCACCTCCTTCCCAACACCCCAAATCGGTCATCCAACATCCCCCCTCGTCCTATCCCCACCACCATCACGTGTTGCCACAGAAGCCCCGATCGAGTTCCAGCCTTTCTTCTGCCAGTCACCACACCGATGCAACCCGGAGAACCAACGGATCGTATCGCACATCGACGTCAGCTAGCTCTGCCACCCCTCCTGCCGAGGTGAGCCCCCCTCTCCTTTTGCAGATACACGGCATATTCTCCGCAGCGTTTCATACCCGGGTTCACTGCGACCGGCGTCGCTAGTGCGATAGTGGAGCTCGGTGATGATCGTGCCGGCCCTCTTTGCACTACCCTATCCTCGATAGTGGCGTCCCTGCTACCCCCGCATCGCGTACAAGCTACGATCCGTTGACGTCTATCCCGTTTGCCTCTCTTTGATTCGACTCCCATTGACCTTGCTTTGCATTAGGTAATTGACGTCAGCACACACACAGACAGGCGCTTAGATCCCGTCGGCTCATTGAGCAATTCACATCCCGTCCGTAATCGATCTGGAACGTGACATGATATTTTTCAAGCTAACGTGTTATAAACCGACAGGCTTTTGCAGCCAATGGCCCCGTACGCGGTTCATCTGTCGGCCACAACGCATCCACCCCCTCCACGTCCTCCAACGTCGCCCCTCGAGTCCATCGTCCCTCCACAGCCCCGTCTGCACCTCCTACCAGCTACCCTGAGCGCGTACGAACACCCGCGCGACAGACTTCACACGCAGAGTCCCACGCACGATCCCCCATGTTGTACGACATGCTTCGCTCAGGAAACGCTGACTCGGCAGGTCCATTGCGCAGAGGACCGCTGATTTTCTCTGCCACGCCACAACACGGTGGTCTCGTCAGCAAGACGTCTGTCAACGGCAACACCCACAATCCCTACCCTTCTCCGCCCGCCGAATACGCGTCCATCGAGGCTTCCCCTCCCCTACGGCGCAACGGCTCCGCATACGGGCGTTTCTCCCAGGTTGAGGCACATTTGCAGGAGGGTCTGGGCCCCAGTCCGACCTTGCATCCAACTGAGCTCCCGCTTCTGGCACGCAAGTCGAGCAAGAACAGTCTAGTACGTATGGCGGTAGAGCGTCCGCTATCTGCTGTCGCCAGGGGCGATGCGAATTCTGAACACTCCCGCCCCCGCGTCCTGACCAAGGCACGTCCTACCACCCCCCAGAAGCCAGGCACCCCTCCTTCCCACACGGTCCTCCCTCGACCGGGTGATCCTTTACTCTTGGATGATGACCCGTTTGCGAGAGCTGGGGGCGTGAAGATGTTAAAGCCGAGGACCCCCTCGTCTTCCATCAGTGGAACGCCTTCTTCCTCTCCCCCGAGTCTGCATATGGGCAAAGAAGACGGCTCGTCCAGTGAGGATGGACACCTCAAGACGCCGAACACACCCCCGCTTTCCACTCCAGAAAAGGCCCCACCGACCCCACTCACTCCTGACGATTACAAGGCTGCGCGTCAGCAACGTCGGGGTCAATGGTTGGAAAAAGCCCCCCCGCCAGCTGTCGCAGAGGTCGTCGCACAGCTAGCTGTCGACAAGGAGAGCGAAGAGGTGGAAGAGCAACCTCGGGAACCGACCCCTCCTCCAACGTACTTCCCGATCATAGCATTCATGTCGGACGCGAACCTTCTCCCACTCCTTCTGTCCTACTTGTCCTATTCCGAGTGGCTTGCGCTCTACAGCGCGAACAAGCAAGTCCGGGAACTGTTCCAGAGCAGAATCCTTCGCGAATTTGTCCTGGAACGTTATCTGAGTACGGTTGGGTATTCGAAATGGAACTATGAATGGGCAGAGCCGCTTCCATTATCGTTGAAGGCAAGTTCAACACCACCGCCGTGTTTTGCACCTGTTGACACGATTTGTAGGATCTCCACAACTATTTGCGAGGTGTGGCGATGCCGGGACATCAGTATGCGCGCCTTTCCGTTGCGTACCTGCAGTCCAAGATAGCAAATCGGGATGCTCCGACGACTTCTGAGGCACCAGATATCCTTGCCTTGGCAAATACCACACGGGCCTATACGCGGTTAGTCCTTCGTCTTCGTGCCCAGGCCGAGTCCGAGGACAGGTACATCAAGACGCTGCGGTCGGCGGAATCGAGCCAGACCGCGAACGCATCACGTCCAGGCACTCGTCAGAACAGTGTGTCAAGCCGTGCAGCGTCCCCGACTTCTTCCCACTCTCACTCCCGTAATTATTCCCATGGGAAGAACGGTCGGAGTCCAAGTTACTCGTCGGTCCGGTCCAAGTTCAGCTCGCCTCTCTATCGACCTGGGCGCGCACCGGTTTTGAGGGTCTTTGTGCCTTCACCCGACGGAGACTGGTTATCTGATGCAGGTGTTGTCGAGTGCGAAGCTGAATTGAAACGTTCAGGCGTTCTCAAGCTTCTCCGGGTGGGCGATATCATTTGGGACGTGGCTGTCGGGGACGAAGGCAACCTTGGTCGACTAATGTGGGATGGGCGTTATCTCGTGGTACGTTCTCCTTGGATTCGTGATCTAGAGCAGCTTCCGACCCACGGCCTTTACAGGATCTGGATTACAGATACTCCCGTGTGGGTGAACTATCGCCATACTTTCACAGCTTGGCATTCTCTCCTTCGTACTTCCATCGCGTCATTCGCATCGGTAGTTCTGCGACGCACAATCCCCATTGCAATCCTATCGGTTACATTGACGTAAGTCCATGGGGACGTGAGATTGCGACCAACCTACAGTTGTTGCAAGATCGAGCTCGAACGGAAACGTACGTATCTCTCCAACCCTCGTTGGACCCATGCTCATACGTCACGCTTTGCCCTAGCCCGCATGGCGCGTTGCACGACGTCGTTCGTTGGGTGCACCGCTCCACGTTTACTATCCGCCCCTCTGTCCCGTCTTCCCAAGGACAGACCCAGTCCCGCTCGCGCTCTCTCCGCATTCCCATCCCCAACGTCGAGGGGTTCTACATCGATCCCGGCTGGTACGGTAAGGTGGTCCTCGAGGCGGAAGGGACGAACGAAGGTCTTGCAGATCTTCAAGCGCGGTGTGGGCCCGGCGTGTTCCCGCCTAGAGCGGAGACGCTCGCCACCAAGATGCGAAACGAAAAGGAGAAGGAGAACAAGCGGGTGTGGCGAATCTTGCGCGAAAAGAGGTGCGTGTCGTGTTTGATGGTGTGTGTGTGACGCCGGACTGACGGAGGACGGGATTAGCCGCCCCGGTGAAATATGGCTCCGAGCTGTACAAGTCAGGGAACGATTGATGTGAACTGTGAACAAGGAATCCGTATCTTTGGACCCGCTCGCCGTCGATGATTTGGACCTTGGCACCCAACCCTCTTTTTGTTTCATGCGTGTGGCGACGTATGTTCTCTGGCATTTTTTCCCCCTCTTTTTTTTACCTGGTCAAACTCTGGAAGAGAAAGGTGTAGCTTACTTACCCACTTGTATTGTCCCTCGCTTAGTGTTTTCGTTCCTTAGTCTAGTTAGATTCATATGATACGCTACGTTCGAACGACTTTGAATGTTATAGTTGATTTCCTATGCACGTGATCCGTCGCGTTCCCCCTGAGGTGTTTGTTTGAAAATCACTTCAAATTCGTATCCACGCGTTGAGCTCCTCTTCATCTTATCATTCGTCTCGGTCACTGTCCATTTCGCTTTCATCCCTGCAGCGGGCCTGTATCATTTTCCCCCTTTCCCTTTTCCATTCCGTAAAAGAAGAAGCAGAAGCAGAAAACCAACGCGATCAAAAAAAAAACCGACCACGCCATGTTCCACCCATACGTGTTCCTCGCCGGAGCCTACCTCCCACTCGTCTCCGCCTCGATCTACCCAACACAACCGATCCAAGCGACGGTATGGTCGGCGGACCAACCGATGGACGTGAGTTGGATCGAGGACTGGAAGTACCCGACGTTGAACGAGATGGATGTGGTCGATATCTCGCTGTGGTGCGATACGGACGTAAGCGTTTCGTCGCTGTGTACGATGAAGCTGATGTCGCTGCTTGAATCCTGATGGGATAACGATGATGGTGAATCGTGATTGCGATAGACGTACCTCGTTCGACTGGCTTCGGGTGTGGATCCGATGACGAAGACGCGTGAGGTGATGGTACCTGGGTCGGTGTTGAAGCCAGGGTCCAAATAGTAGGTCTCTTTGTTTTTGTTTTTTTGTTTTTTGAGGGGGGGGGCGCGGGGTGGTGGTTGTCGTCTTGGGTGCTTACGCTGTGACCTATTCGTTTTTTCTTACCTTTGACACCGTGATTTTGACATTGTGCGTTTTGGTCCCCTCCCCCCCTTTTTTTTTTTCGTTTGGGACCTTCTGGTCTTCTGATGAACGTCCGAGTTGATCGTGGGTGTTGTGCGTGGTGGAACCTCCGAGGAGGAATCGAGATCTAGACGGTGCGCGGGAGGAACGTGACCGTGACCGGGGAAGCGTCGAAGGCGAAGCGAGCGAGATGGCGGTGTCGAACGGCATCGCGCATCGCGGTAGCCCCCCAAAAAAGACGCGAAGAGATGGCGCATCTCGATTCTGAGATGCGAGATTGGCTGACCACACGGTTTCTGGTGATTGAATCATAATCGTGGCGCTGACGATCGATGTACTCGTTCCTTGTGGACCTGGTGATGCGACCGTTCAGCACGCTCCGGTTTACGACGAGCAAGCCGATCGATACGGTGATTTTTTCGGCTGATTTTGCGATTGTACCTGCGAATACGACGACGACGGGTACGAGCGGGGGTGTGGCGTTGGCGACGCAGAGTGAGGTTGGGGCTGGAATTGGAACTGGGACCGGAACCGGGACCGGGACTGGGTTTAGGACGGTGCTTACGACCGCGGGATCCTCGTCCTGGACCACGACCACGACCACGATGAGCGCGACGATGACGTCTTCGGGGGTCCCGCCGCCGTCGGGAACGATACCGGGGGGTGGGGTACCGGGACAGGGACAGGGACAACGCGTTGCGAATGCGGGACGAAAGGGTGTGGATGTGGAGAAGCTCAAGTTTCGGTTCGTGTTTGTGATTTGGCCGGTGTTGATGGGGATCACGATGGCGATGTGAGGGAGGACAGTCGGACGGGTGGTTGTTTATTTTTATTCTTTTATTATTATTTTGTAGAGCGTACTTGATGTATAGAGAGGATCTGGGATGTTCTACTAGGACATGATATGACCGGTGACCCTTTTTCCATGCGCTTGGAACGACTTCTTTTGTTGGGCATGATGGTATGGGGTCGGACTGGATGGCTCCAGGTACCAGTACGTCACCCCGGGTCAAATTGAAGCGTTCTCCCTTTTCTTCCGACTCATCTAAAAGAGTGGTGATGTAGAGAGTTCCGAAAGTAATACAGAGGGAAAAGGCATGTACGGTGTGGACAGGTCTCGTACCAAGCAAGGAAAAGTCGTTAAAGCACGTCCAGTATGCGTACAGAGTTTACCAGCCTATTTAAAACCCTCGGCGTGAGCTCCTCTACCTGGACAGTGATCTGACTCTCGGTAGCGACCCTCCTGTATGCTGACACGTTTCCGAGGTGCGGTGTGAGTAAAAGTGCACCGAACGGTTGTCTCAGTCGAGCCACGAGTCGTAGGGCTCGCATCTGCTTGTCTGTCGGCGATACAGATGAAGGGGGGCGGAGAGATGTCACATCTTCATAGACTGTAGTGGGGCGTCCACCAAATGGCCGCTCAAGAAGAGCAGCGAGCGCCGCTTGTCTTCCTAGGGTTTCCAAGGCGCTATCGGAAAAGCCGGAGAATGCTGGCAACTCGCCAATTGAGGGAGACCTGTCGTCCGTGTCGCCCCCAGGTATTGTACCTGTTACACTCTTGATAGGTTGTTGGTCAAGGAGATAGTCAATCCAAGGGTGGATGAGATATAGTGAATCTAACCGAGAGAGATCCTGTTCGGTCCGGATCTCCACAATCCCAAGTGCAGTTGTCTGTGCTCGGAAAACATGTTTGGGCCTGCTGCGAGAAGCTGATAGAGGCCCAAGTTTGAAAACAACACATGGAAGCTTCATCCTTTGTCCTACAAACAACGGCACGGGGAGCTCGTTGAGTTGGTCATATAATTTCATAACCAGAGTGGGACTGGATGATGAAGTAGCAAATCTGGCAGTGATCATGTCCATTTCAGCACCTGCGATAGCCCTGAGGGGAATGTGTGTTGTTGGCAACTGGCTGAACACAGTGATACCCACTGGGAGGCAGCTGTTGAAGCTGCCAGATTTCCCTGTCCAAGCAAGGATGCTCGTGTCTCCGGAGCTCGTGAGTAGCTGTGCCAGTAGCCGACCCAGTGCCTGGTCCCCCTCACCATACACAACTGGCAAGGAGACAGAGAATATTCCAAGTAATGAGTAGGCTGCATCCTCGACCCGTGTTGTGTGGCGTGTGGAGGCCAGTCGAAGCTTGTCACGTATGTCATTCAAACCTGGTTGGAGTGCCATCAAGGATTGTGTAGAGACGTTAGTCGCCTCCTCCATCTCCGAGATGATCTCAGGCGATTCCTTGTGGTTAAAGACGTCAAGATTCAGGTATGGAGTCCAGTCCTCGGTGTAGAATCGGACCACCCTGGAGGCATGATATTCCTGGAATGTCCAGGCCCGAGTGTTCCAAATATTCCTCACAAGGGCGCCGCGCCGCGACGAAGGGCGAACGCCACGGAGGAAAACAATTGTCACGGAAGAACCCCGGTACCACTTGAACATGGAAACCAGGGCTTCTTGAAGCATGACGTGGTCTGCTTTATTGATACAGCACGTATCGCTCAATGCCCAATGTAACCCAGCATCTCGCACGATTTTGCAAAACATTCGTAACTTGTCATGAGTGGGAGACTTCTCGAGATCGTACACAACGATGTGTACAGCCTTTTCGAACAGAGGTTCATTGACTTCCCACTTGTGCGAAAACGTGGCGTAACGGTAGTACTCTGCGACCTCTTGTTCGATACGGGCACGATCGATGTGTGTGGTCATAGAGGAGACCAACTCTGCAAAGATCGGTTGCGATTCGAATGAGGATGCCTGCCCAGCCTTGTCGAGAAGACGCCCGGAGTTGGTGTTGATGAGGAATAGCGGGGATTCGCGAATGGCATCCTCAATGGCCGAGCGAACCACTGCTTCTGTCTGTGCTTGGTTGACAAGCTGGCGAGAACGCTCTACGAGACAAGATCAACATATAAACATCAGCACGATGCCGGTATTCTCACCACGGACGTTTGCGTCGGATGACTCTGTTCGCTTGATGAAGGGGCCCTGTCTGACGGAGAGCTGTGTCTTGATGGACTTGATCTGAATCGGAGTAAGCGTCAGCGTTTGGGAGAGTAGAGGAAGAAACCTTTTTCCCATCATCGACCGCTGCATCCCGCGGTCGCGAGCGAACTCGGACGGGATCTTGACTAGTGGGTACATGGTGAGTTGTGTTTCGAGAACGAGCGATTGACACCGCCAATAATGCATCCGCGTTCGCAGGTTGATCGTGGTGCCACGAATGGGATGGAGCGGCAATATATATTTTTGGTTTCCGGGATGTGGGGTGTAGACGAGACAATGGAACTAATTTCTATGAGGAAATCCAATCAAAGCCAGGTGGATTGGTAGTAATGTATTCAGACATGCCATAATCCATCAATGTAAAATACTTACAGTGACGCGGGACAAACTTTGGATGGTAATTTTTCCACCCACTCCACCCACTGCGAGGAACCGGTCATCTGGAGAGAGTGCCATTGAACCTATAGACTGAGCGTATTGGATGAGATCGAGCCGGGCGTGTGTCGACCGTGACACGTCCCAAAACGTGATGGTACGCTTTACGGAGTACGCGATGAATTCCCCATGTTGCGGCAGCGCAATGCACGGGTTCCAGTTGGTGTTGGGAACTGGCCATTCCGAGACTGCCGACCCGGTGGATGCCTTGACTTGCTTGATTTTACCATCAGATACGATGAAGAGCCGATCATCTGACCAGACGAGACAAGCGTTTCGTCCGAAGGTTGCTTTCATTTTGATATTCACGAGCAAGCGGCCGTCGTCGCAGTCGTAGACTTGAACGGAATTCTGAGTGGCTGTTGCGATTCGATCACCTTGCGGCGAGTATTTTGTTGCGATCACTAGATCGTTCTGGCGGAGTAGACCAACTTGTTTGCGATCCGCAATGTCCCAGATGGTGACTCCGCCGTTACCCGACGCAACGGCGAGTCGAGTCGAATCGGGGGAGAAATCGACACCGTTATTAGCGTGATTGACATTGGACGAGAAGACCTTTTTATATGTCTTCGCGTCCCAGACAAACACTTCGCCGAAAGCTGTCCTCGCTGCGATCCATCTGCCGTCCTTCGAGACTACGAGACACCAGACATATCTCACTGCCATTGTCGCCATTTGTTTACCGTCTTTCACTGACCACACTCGAACCTTGTCTTCACCGCCGCCTATGAGATACTCCCCATTCGTGGTGAATGTCACTGCCCATATCGCGGGACAACCGTCGACTTCGATGAGCAGGGAACGGTCTTAGCCAATGGTCAGCATTAATGTAGCTCCATCCTGTCAGTACACACCAGTCATTTTAGACGTGATCGTCAACGACACAACGTAGCAGAGAAATGGAGAGGGTCAGCGAACAAGCTGTGGTCGGTGTGTGTCTCTTTCGCATTGCATATAGAGCTGTGTGAACTCAGGCTGTGTTTTCAAGGCACTGAAACCAAGTCAGTAACGTCACGAAGCACACCATACATGATACAGACGGACCACCACTACTTATCTGCGTGATCGACAAGTGCATCACACTATTCACGACAAGCCACACCCTGCCATGGTACATACATCTGCTCGACGAATCCAAGAAAAGTATTTCTTATCCCACGCAATATCAGAAACGACCACTGGGGGTCTTTTACGTCAGGATGGAGGAGATAACGAATGTCCACGCACCCGCTTCTCTTCGAAGTACATATTCATGACCGTATGCCGCCTCACTCTCCCTCTTGGCACCCACCATCCCCGCACCGCCTTCGATGGCCTCGCCTTGTTCGGCATTCACGACGACACCGAGGAGACGCGGCGTTCAGATTTTCGGGTTAGCTTTGACCTCGGTTGGGAAGTTGCCTTGATCTTGAATGTCGTACATTGTCGTGCTCTGGCTATTGCGATAGCTTTTTCAACCCGAACGCACCGAGAAGCATGCATGTTATTCATTGTTTGATTCTCACGTTCGGGGACCCTTACAACATCCATCCTGCATACCTTGAACCACTGTGGTTTCACCCAGGCTTCCAACATAGTGCACACCGAGGTAGACAGTATGTCTTTTCGCGCATCGGAGGTCGATGGTGGAGTGGAAGAGCGTGATATACCTGATGGCCTTTTTGATATGCAAGGTGAGTTTGCGTTGGGGTTGGGGTTGCGTTTGCCCGCGCATTCGTTTGCTGACGAGGCGATGATCAGCAAGCGCTGATACTGTATCCGAATCTATCGCGATTGATGGAGGCGGTAGCTAAGCCTTTCAGGCCCAGCTCGACGTCGAGCCGAGACGCTGTGCTCGGCACCGGAACCAAAATCATCGGAGATGCTGTCAAAATGTCCTTTCTTAGTCCATACCCCCTCGTCCTCTCACCCACCCACATACTAAACCCGACTTTCACACCCCAACCGACGGTTCGTTGCTGGCATCGCTGAAGATGCCTTCATCATGAACGATCCCAAATCCATCACCTAGGCCTACGTCCTCGAGAGCCACACCCACCGTCCGACCACGGGCGTGTGCTCATCTTACGGTTGACGGCTGATGACCGTGTCACTCGAGGAGGCCGTGGCCAAGGTATGGATGGCCAGTACGAGTTTGGAAAGCGCGTCGTTCTATTCGAGCAGACCTCCGAGACAGGGCGAGATCGGGTCGCGGCCATATGAAGCGCATCCTTTCAACGTCGGGTGAGTGCGCGCGATTTCTTTTTGTCTTCCGGTTGTTTGTGAGTAGCGTTTCGCTGAAACGTTGTTTTTCCACTTCCTTTCACCCAGTATGTCGATCACGGGATCCCTTGGGTGGGTGTGGTTCAAATGGCGGTCCGATCGTAGGGTACGCCTATGTATACACGGAAGCATGCTGTCCTTTGGTACACGAGGCCATGCGCGCGCGTTACGCAGGCCCAAGAATGTGTTGATCTCGGTGTTTCGTTCATCCCCGATGCACCCAAGGTAGATGATTTATTGGCCGATGATTCCAAGCGAACGGACGGGATAAAGGTTTGTTTCGATATTGCGACACAGGTAGGTATAACAGGGAGGATGGACGTGTGTCCAATTTGAAACGTGGAGAAACGTGTGCACGAACAAATCGGACCCTCAAACCAGACAAGGTTGGCCTTCGATTGGACACCTCCAGGAGTCAGTCGTACGGAACATATGCGTACTTCCTCGATCTGAACTCCCCTCAAGCATCCAAACG
>QFEL01003305.1:0-10405 GCA_003316195.1 Neoboletus brunneissimus
AGGCGATCAAGGGTGTTGCATAGGCTAGGTAGGCGAATACAAGGGGTATGGCTAAGATGGACAAGGTACAAGTCCAGAGGTAGAACCGGTAAGCTGAAGCTAGAGTACCACTAGCTAGGATCGTCCTGTATATAAGGATAACGAATGAAGAGGAGCCCGAATGTGGGCTAAGGGTAAGGGCAGAGGGTGAGGACATCAAAAGGACGCGTAGGCTGAAGTGCCAAGTGTGAAATACGTGAGAGTGGGGCCGCGTAAGCGGGGCGAAGGGAAAATACTACAGCATGACGTCAGTGGACGCATGACTAGGGTAAAGGGGTGTGCCGATGGCACCAATGGTAAGGTAAATGAAGAGTAGCAAGGTGAATAAGAACGAAGAGAAAGCGTACGAGGGGACCCGGGGGAGATCCTGGGCAGATGCGAGGACAAATGACGGTGATGGGGAAGATTCCCAGATGTGACCGGTGAAGGTCTAGGGTGACGGGGAAGAGGGGCGTTCCTAGATAGGCATGGGAACGGGTCTACAGCGGAGGGTAGGGTGGAGGAGGTAACTCGGAGTGGGACGAGGATAGAAGACGGTGAGTCCGAGTGATGTCTAGTCGTAAGGCCAAGCGAAGGAGTCACGTTAGGGATGGCGACGGTCTCCTAAAGCTAGGAGGGACGAGGACGAGGGACGGGGTACAAGTGTACAGGCGGTTCTCACAGGTGTGAGACAGGGGTTGAGCCGAAAAAGGGATAGGGGCTAGGTGAGTTGTAACAGTGCCCTACCCTTGGTCATCTCTGAAACCTCCCTACCCACAGTCGCCTCCTGCATCAAGAACTTGACAGCTGCCCATGATGAGGCCCTAGCAGCCCACGAACTCACATGCCAAGTAATGACATCACGCAACCGGAGGAAGTTTAAACCTTTCAAGAAAGGAGATAAGGTTTGGCTCGAAGCCCGCAATTTGAAACAATCGGTCATCAACCCCAAATTCACACCTAAATGGGAAGGACCCTTCATCATCACCAAAACCCTCTCCCCTATTGTCTACCGCCTCCGCATCCCCTCTACCTGGAAGATATGTACATCCCATCTTCCACACCTCCCTATTGACCCTGTACAAGGAGAACTCCGTGCATGGCCCCAATTTCCCTGCTCCACCACTGGACCTTATAGATGGCAAAAAGGAATATGAAATTGAGAAGATTCTGAAACACCAAGGCTCTACCCACTCCCACTTGTATTTGGTACATTGGAAAGGGTATACTGCAGAAGAAGACTCCTGGGTCCCTGAGCACAACCTCAAACATTCAAAGGCTGCCCTCCTTGATTATAAGAAATGACACCTGGGACACTTTCCCTCCAGCTCCCTGTTACAACTTACCTAGCCCCTATCCCTTTTTCGGCTTAACCCCTGTCTCACACCTGTGACAACCACCCGTACACCTGTACCTCGCCCCTCGTCTTCGCTCCTCTTGGCTTTAGGAGACCGTCATCATTCCTAACGTGACTCCTTCGCTTGGTCTTACGACTAGACACCACTCGGGCTCTTCGTCTTCCGCCCTCGCCCCACTCCGAGTTACCTCCCCCGTCCTACCCTCCGCCATAGACCCGTTCCCGTGCTCATCCAGGAACACCCTTCACCCCCGTCACCCTGGACCTTCACCAGTCACATCTGGGGATCTTCCCCATCACCATCATTTGTCCTCGTATCTGCCCAGGATCTTCCCCTGGTGCTCTCGTACGCTTTCTCTTGTTCTTATTTACCTTGCTATTCTTCATTTACCTTACCACCGGTGCTACCGGCACACCCCTTACCCTAGTCATACGTCTACCGACGTCATGCTGTAGTGTTTCCCCTTTGCCCCGCTTACGCGGCCCCTCCCTCGCTTATTTCACACCTGGCACTTTAGCTTGCGCGTCCTTTCGACGGCCCTGCCCTTTGCCCACACCCTTAGACCACATTCAAACTCCTCTTCATTCGTATGCTTATATACTGGACACCTTAGCATACTTATTCCCTATCTTCGTCTTACCTGGTACCTCCTCGTACCTTGTATCCATGGGCTTCCCCTAGCATCGTAGTCCCCATACCTTGCACCTTGTCCAATGCCCATTCCTCGATGATCTTCTACTGTTGTCTGGCGCCCCCGTCAGGACTCCCTCGATTAGAAGATCCTACCAGGTCTACGTTGCCAGCTAACCCGGTTGGAACGTAACACTCCCCCTCTTGCACCTGAATCCACCATCCACCAACCAATGACTATGCCCTGCTCTGACGTCCCCTCCGATGACTATTACCCCACCACCATCCTGGTCTCCGTCACCCCTTCCTCCGTTTCCCCGGTCTCTTTGCCACCAATTACCTCACCTGCTCCTTCTTCTATTCTTTACGATCCTATACCCTTTGTTGAGGACATACCGATGCCTTCATCCTGCATCACTTCTCCTGGCTGGGGCTCTCCTTCTCCTTCCCCTCACCACCCCATTCCTGCTCCTCCCACAATGATTGTCTCAGTAGACCTCCCCATCTTTGCCCATCGCCTCCAAGATGACCTCCCCGATGGGGAAGCCCTCCAGCAACTGTGAACCCTTCTCCGCAACTCTCATCTCATGGTCTCCATCTCCTCCCACCTCGATCTCTGCTCCCCCCTTTGGGCCCTTTATAAGGTGTACCTCCAGTATTCTCGCCTCCACCTCCTTACTGCCCGCCCCAACTCATCAGCCAGTGCTCATGTCGCCATGCTCGAGCTACAGATCAACCAAACCATGGAGGAACTTGAAGGAAACCTTGTCATAGCCATGTACCAGCTGGAGATGCTGGAGTTTCTGAAAGAGATTAAGCGATATGATACCGAATTGTCCACCTTTTCTACCCTTGCCCCCAACATTCCCTCCACATCTTCCTCCTTGCTAAACAACGATGAAATCCACTTCATGGAATGAGTAGAGGTCCACTGGATTGGGCACAAAGGGCGCGTGGCTCTTCCCCCATCTCATCCTTGATACGCTGAGACCTGCTATGAATGCCACTGCCTGGGTCACATTAGATCGGACTGTCAGTACTATCAATGCCCACACTGCCTTTGCTGGACCCCAGGTCACTTCAACTCCCATTGCCCACTGTACCGATGTGTCCACCCCTCTCAATCACCTTTGACTTTGACTTCGTCCTCATGTCGTACCCACTCCTCCTCATCTTCTTCTGCTGCCCCACCTCATCCAGTACCACCACCTTGTCACATCTCCTCCTGCCCTCGTCATTGGCCCACCCCTGCACCCCCTTGCCGTTCCCTACCCCCACCCCCGTGCCCCCCTACCCCTGAATATGACAACAATGATGACATCTATGACAACATCACCCAGGGCAACATTACTGGCTCCCCCTACAGTGGGTCGGCCAACCTCTACTAGGATTTCTTCACCAGTGGCTCAAAGGGTAACCTGGGGGTAATGTTACGATTCATTCCTACGTCTACCTTTTCTATCTACCTTTCTCCTCCTCCTTTCCCTTCACTCATCCCAGCCTCACCTATGCTTCTTACATCTCATGCTTCCATTAGTTATAGTCAGTCATGACCCCTTTTCATCTAAACCTTGAAGCTACACAGCCTAGCCCGGGTTCTTTTTCGAATCCTTCCCCTCCGCCCCAGGCAGTGCCCCTTTTCATCTCCGCTCTTCATATCTGGCTATTACCTCCATCCCATTCCATTTTGTGCCCTTGCTGTAGTACCCCCACTCAGACACCTTGCACACCCCACTCCCCTTCACCCTAGACTTACCTCTCCTAGCATGGTCCATGCACCATAGGGTACTTTATTGAATCCTCTCATCCACCACCCTGTACTGTAGCTTAGCTTCCTGAATCTACACTTTGAAGCTCACCTTCGTGCAATTCAACTTTGCCTGTCACTGGACTGGCTTAGTCTCTTGCATCCTTTGTACTTGACAATAAGGCCTTTGACCTGAGTTGATCGAGACGTTGGACCTCTGATCCACGTCTCTATCTGCGTCACCGCCCTTAGGCCTCCTCCATACCTCATCCATGTCTTCACCTTCGCCTCTCCAACCAGAGCTTCTATCTTTCGGGTCTATGGTCGCCCATCCCTAGGTCGAACCGTAACAGTATGTTGTTTTGATGACTTTGATGATGATGAAGTAATCTAAAGCTAGGCTGAGGCTAGTGTTGCCACAATTCCAGCTTTTGAATGGCTTTAAACCAAAACTGGCAATGGTTCCAGCCAGCCACTGCTAGCTGAGTTGCAGCAGAGATTGCACATATGTATGTACTGTAGTTACAATTTTCCAGGCAGATAATTCCAGCTGGAACCATACTCTGCTTCATCATGTGTGTTATAATAAAACTGTTATTGTAGCAAATACCACTGAGCAATGCAATATTGACCACAAATGATATTTTTAGGCTTGGCAGTAGTTTCATAAAAGAGGAACCATAGTCTTTAACCTATGCTATCCTTTAATAGCTAAAGATCCTAAAGAAAGAGAAAGAGAAAGAAGTGAGGAACTCAGCTGAACTTATCAGCTATCACTTGAGCAAGGTGGGAAATCTAAAGAAAAAGGAAACTGGAAGACTTGTGTTATAATTCCTGGGTACTATTATGTTCAAACCTGGGTAGGTCCAAATGTGGACCAGATGGCAGCTTCTTATTGGGAAGGTTCTAATAGGAGCACCAGATGACAGAAGAAGACTGATCAAAGGAGTTGCATAGGCAATAGGTAAATACAAGGAATAGCTTCATATGGACAAGGTACAAAGTCCAGGAGGGTATCTGGTAAGTGTTACATTTGTTAGGCATAACAAGTGACACAACCCCATGTCTGCTAAGTCCCAAGTAGTGGACTTCCAAAGGTGAGCCTGGACCTAGGTGTCCAAGGTGAGTACTGAGTGGGGCGTTACTTCCTAGCTAAATGAAGGGGAAGAGAAGCCGAGTAAAGTGAGGCAATGTTGGGGAGATGCAATCTTGGAACTTGTAGACACAAAGTATTGTGTAGATCAAAGTTATCCTACACAGTGGTAACTACATGCTATATATAGGGCAACATTAAGGGGAGGCCTCGGGGTCAATATAAAAGGGAGAACTATGAGGTAGTATGCAAGAGAATACCACCAAGGAGAAAAGGTCCAATTATTCAATAAGAACACGATCAACCAGCATCAATAAGTAAAGAGAATGAGTCCAAAGCATATCATGGGAGAAGTAGAGAAAAGGGTTTGGCTTATGTCCTCTCCATGGGGTCAGTAGGGAAAGCCTCCATGAAAGTGGTGTTCTACACTGCTTCATTCCTGAGTGTCACTAGAATGTCCTCCCATGAGTCAGAGGTGGTTAGGGGCATGGGGAAATGTGTCTTGTGACCAGTCACAGGACTGCTACTTGTAACATTACCCCCATTGTAGCTCTGAAGTTCCATCTCAGAACTTCTAAAATTGATCTGGGTCCCCCTTGTTTTTCTTGTAGTTGGTGAGGTCCCAAGTGTTGGGATTGAGGTTGTTCTTTTGGCAAAATCACCATATGTGGTTAGTTCTTCCACACTGGATGCAATGTCATTGGGGGCATTCTGATTGGCTATGTTCCAGGGAGGATTGTTGGCAGAAGGGGCATGCAGGTTGTTACAACTCATCATAGCCCCTATCCTTTTTTGGCTGCACCCCTGTCACACACCTGTGAGAATCCACCTCACACCTGTACCCCAGCCCTTGTCCTGTCCCTCCTTGTCTAGGAAGGCTGTCTGCATTCTTAATATGTCACCTTTGCTTGGATCCATGCTTAGAACCCACTTGGAACCTTTGTCTTCCACCATTATCCCCACTCTGAGTTACCTTCTCCATCCCCCTCTCCATCATAGACCTGTTCCTGTGTCTATCCAGGAACACCCTTCTACCCTGTCACCTTGGACCTCCACTGGTCACATCTGGAAAATTTCCCCATCACCATTATTCATCCTTGCATCTGCCTGTGATCTCCTCCCAAGGTTTCCCATATGCTCTCTCCTTGGCTATTCACACTTGACACTTCATTTACCTTACTGTTGGAGCTATCTATACTCACCCTTTACCATACCCATGCATTTTACTGACGTCATGCTATAGTCTTCCTTTGTCCTGCTTATGCAGCCTTTTACCTTTGTCATTTCACACCTGTCACTATGCTTATACATCCCTCTGATGCTGTTACCCTTTGCCCATGCCCTTGGCCCCCATTTGGGCTCCTCTTGATTTATATACTTATATATTGGACCACGTTACAACTCACATAGCCCCTATCCCTTTTTTGGCTTGACCCCTGTCTTACACCTGTGAGAACTCACCTCATCCAAGTGTTATGACCTCCAAGGGATTGGAGTCTAGAACACTGGCCATGACTAGCTAAAGGGCTACACTTGACCTTGCACAGATAGAGAAGAGACAGGATGGGTAAAATAGCCAAGTTCTCACTAGAATTCCTGTTAGAGCTCCAATGAGACCACAAGTAAAGAGACACACTCAATACCGCTAGCAATCCCTGAAAGCCAAGAATGAAGTAGATTAGACTGGGGTATGCAGTCACATAGTGCCTACTTTATATATGTTACAGGATGGTGCACAGACCATGCTTGACATGGGAAAGATTAGAAATATGATGACTAATGTGAGAAAGGAATGAGTAATAAAGAAGCAATGCATGAGAAAAGAGTGGAAATTAAGAACACACATTGATGATATCATGGGTCTAGACCTAGTCATGTGTGTGTTCCCACGGTCATGTGCATGCATTGAAAGGATGTTTTGAAGGTAAAATGTTAAGTTACTGTTAAGTGAAAAAATGAAAAATAAGGTCTATATTATTACAGATGTCACTGTTGACAATATGGTAGAACTGGACAGTGTCCAGCCATGCTTCTGAGTTCTTATAGTCTTCATCGAAGGCTTCCAGCGCTCCAATGCAAAGTTCAATGGGTTTGGTGGAGGATATGGTGGGAAATGGGGTAGGAACAGGTGGCTGAGTGATGGGTGGTGGGTGATGTGAAGAGGAGGTTGGGGTGGGGAGGGGAAAGACAGGTTGGGTGGTGATTGGAGTGGGGGACAGTGGAGTGGGTTCTCAAGAAAGGAAGAGCTGAGCAGAGAGCTGGTGACTTAGGAGGAGGCTGGAGTGTTCCTCTTCTTCGTCGGGAATGGCAATGTTGAGATCAGTAGATTTTTTGGACTCTTCTTCAGAGGGAGGGTTTTCCTCAGTGTCATACGGTGAATCAAAGTAGGTGGCATGCCATCCGTAGTTGTTAGATGGATAGGAAATGGTGGGTGGTTTATGATGATAGTAACCATGATGAGAAGAGCTTAGCTTTTGTTATGGTTCAACCAGGGAGGGGTAATCATAGACCCAAAATGGGAAGCTCTAGACTAAGGGGCAAGGGCAAGGGTGAAGATGTTGGCTCAGGGAGTGAGAGTGCAGGAGGAGGTGAAGATCAAAGGTCTGGGGCCTCAGTCAACTCAGGTCTAAAGCTGTTACATTCAAACCCGGGTGGGCCTGAGACGTAGACCTGGTGGCATCTTCTGGTCGAGGGAGTCCTGACAGGGGTGCCAAACAGCAGCAGAAGATGATCAAGGCAGTGGACATTGGGCAAGATGCGAAGTACAGGTGCTACAATGCTAGGGGAAGTCCATGGTACAAGATACAAGGGAGGT
Source organism: Neoboletus brunneissimus (assembly GCA_003316195.1). Taxonomy (NCBI): domain Eukaryota; kingdom Fungi; phylum Basidiomycota; class Agaricomycetes; order Boletales; family Boletaceae; genus Neoboletus; species Neoboletus brunneissimus. The sequence goes on from QFEL01003305.1 coordinate 7,662, forward strand.
ACCAGGTAAGATCAAGATAGAGAACTAGTGTATGAGAGGGTCCAGTATATAAATATATGAATGAAGAGAAGCCCGAATGTGGGCCTAGGACATGGACAAAGGGCAAGGATGTCAGAAGGATGCACAAGCCTAAGTGACAAGTGTGACATAAGTACAATAAAGGCCGCATAAGCAGGGCGAAGGGTGAACTACAGCATAACATTGGTAAGACGCATGACTGGGGCGAAGGGTGTGCAGATAGCACCAATGGTAAGGTAGATGAAAAGCATCAAGGTGAACAAGAAGAACGAGAAAGCATACAAGAGAGCTGGGGGGGAGATCCCAGGCAGATATGAGGATGAATGACAGTGATGGGGAAGATCCCCAGATGTAACTGGTGAAGATCCAAGGTGACGGGAAGAAGGAGCATCCCTGGATAGGCACAGGAACAGATCTATGGCGGAGGGTAGGACAGAGGAAGTAACTTGGAGTGGGGATGAGGGCAGAAGATGAGGAGTCCGAGTGGTGTCTAGTCATTAGACCAAGCAAGAGGGGTCACATGAGGAGGGATGAGGACGAGGGGCAAGATACAAGTGTATGGACAGTGCTCACAGGTGTGAGACAGGGGCTAAGCCAAAAAAGGATAGGGGGTACTGCAAGTCATAACAAAAGCCTTGTTGTCGAGGACAGGGGTTGTGAAGGTCCTAGCCAGTCCAGTGACAGGCGAAAGTGAATCGCACAAAGATGAGCTTTCAAGAGTAAGATTTGGGAAGCTAAGCTAGGGTACATCCGTACTAGCTAGCAGTTTAAATAGAGTACCCCACTGTGCACAGGCCAAGTCAGGAATGGTAAGTATAGGGCAGAGGGGAGAGGGTGTGTGAAGTGTCCAAGCGGGGGTACTACAGCAAGGGCATGGAATGGAGTGGTAATGGAGGAAATACTTGGAGATGAAAAGTGGAGATGAAAGGGGTGCTGCCTGGGGTGGAGGGGAAGGGTTTGGAACAGAACCTGGGCTAGGCTGTATAGTTTAAGGTTTAAATGAAGAAAAATGTGACCAACCGTGACTGATAAAAATGGAAGGCATGAGAACCATAGGCAAGGTTAAAGGCGAGCAAGAACAAGAGAGAGACAAGTGAGAAGAAAAGAGTAGACATATGGATGGATTGTAACACACAGCCTTCCTCGTCACTTGTTTACACTTGGCACTACACTTACACGTCTTTATGATGCTGTTACCCCTTGTCCATGCCCTCAGCCCATATTCGGGCTCCTCTTCATTCATATCCTTATATATAGGATGATCTTGTACACTTGTACCCTAGCTTCAGCTTACTGGTTGTTACAAGTTGCCTAGCCCCTATCCCTTTTTCAGCTCAGCCCCTGTCTCACACCTGTGAGAACCATCCATACACTTGTACCTCACCCCTCGTCCTCGTCCCTCCTCACCTAGGGAGGCTGTCACTGTTCCTAACATGACCCCCTTGCTTGGTCTAACGACTAGACACCACTCGGACCCTTTGTTTTCCACCCTTGCCCCACCCCAAGTTACCTCCTCCATCCTACTGTTACGATTCATTCCTATGTCTACCTTTTACGTCTACCTTTCTCCTCCTCTGTTCCCTTCACTCATCCCAGCCTCACCTATGCTTCTTACGTCTCACGCTTCCATTAGTTATGGTTGGTCACAATCCCTTTTCATCTAAACCTTAAAGCTACACAGCCTAGCCCGGGTTCTTTTTCGAATCCTTCCCCTCCGCCCTGGGCAGTGCCCCTTTTCATCTCTGCTCTTCATCTCTGACTACTACCTCCGTCCCATTCCATTTTGTGCCCTTGCTGTAGTACCCCCGCTCGGACACCTTGTGCACCCCATTCCCCTTCGCCCTAGACTTACCTCTCCTAGCATGGCCCATGCACCATAGGGTACTCTATTTAATCCTCTCATCCACCACCCTGTACTGTAGCTTAGCTTCCCGAATCTACACTTTGAAGCTCACCTTCGTGCAATTCAACTTTGCCTGTCACTGGACCGGCTTAGTCTCTCACATCCTTTGTACTCAATAATAAGGCCTTTGACCTGAGTCAATTGAGACCCTGGACCTCTGATCCACATCTCCACCTGCATCGCCGCCCTTAGGCCTCCTCTGTACCTCGTCCATGTCTTCACCTTCGCTTCTCCAGCCAAAGCTTCTATCTTTCGGGTCTATGGTCGCCCATCCCCAGGTCGAACCGTAACACCTACCCTCCATCATAGACCTGTTCCCATACCTATACCCTGTCACCTTGGACCTTCACTAGTCACATCTGGGGATCTTCCCCATCACCATCTTTTGTCCTCGTATCTGCCTGGGATCTCCCCCCAGCCCCCTCATATGCTTTCTCCTGTTCTTATTCACCTTGCTATTCTTCATTTACCTTACCATTGGTGCTATCTGCACACCCTTCACCCCAGTCATGTGTCTTACCGATGTCATGCTGTAGTTTGCCCTTCACCCCCGCTTATGTGGCCTTTACCTTACTTATTTCACACTTGTCACTTAGACTTGCACGTCCTTCTGACATCCCTGCCCTTCACCCATGCCCTTGGCCCACATTCAGGCTCCTCTTCATTCGTGTACTTATATACCGGACCTCTTCGTACACTGGTTCTTTACCTTGATCTTACCTGGTACCTCCCTTGTACCTTGTACCATGGACTTCCCCTAGTGTTGTAGCACCTGTACTTCGCATCTTGCCCAATGTCCACTACTTTGATCATCTTCTGCTGC
>QFEL01003311.1:0-10357 GCA_003316195.1 Neoboletus brunneissimus
CGCACATGCCTTCCAGTCCCGCCACCCGCAGAGCCAACCAGGTTTTCCGTCTCATCTCACCCTCTTATTCAGTGGTCTGAGCCATAGGCTACTGCAGGTGATCTTGCCGTCTCCCTCTCGCCAACACGCATCATATGTGACAAGAAGTAAGCTGTCGCCCTCTCTTTGTGTCGTGATGCGCAACGTCCTCTCAGCTTCTCCTTCTCTGTCAAGGCGACACGCGATTTATGCGACAATGAACGTGACCAGATCTGGCGAATATTGGAGGAAAACATGCATGAACTGTGGGTCTTGCTTGAGAACGCTACCGTTTGATGTAACAAGCCCGTCCCAGATACCGTTCCTCTTCGTTTGGCTGGAAACCTCAGCAAAAGAGAACAGAAATATTTGATCCACTGAGTCGATTTGTCATTGCACGCGATCTCTCGGACCCAGAAAACGGCCATGCGGATTCAGGCATTATCGCTTATTCCATGTTTCGGTTTGACAGGGAAGATCGTCAAAACGTGGTCTATTGGTAGGTGGACTTGGTTCGCTGTCTGTTGGCCATTTTAACGCTGTGTGTGAGCTACGAACTTCAGGTATCAAAGGACTGTAGACGGTTCGGTCTCGGGAGGCTGTTGACCCAAGCACTCTCCGATATCGGCGCGCAATGGAGCATGACAAAGGTCATGCTCACCGTTTTCAAAGGTCGTCCCAAAGTTCGTTTGACCCACGACGTCGCTCATGTGCCTGCAGCAAACCATGCAGCGATGTTGTTCTACAAGTCGATGGGGTACGTTGATCACGTTTATCGGCGATAGACCGGGCTAATATGGGATGTAGATTCTCCATAGACGAGACATCGCCCGGAAAGCGGGGCAGAGGATGAATACGACTACTGCATCTTGTCTAGATGTATATGATGATGCAACCAAGTACTCTTTGTACGGTACCGAGTTCGAGGTTCGATGGAGTTGTTTACCCTGTTTGCATTTGTTTGCTTGGCTGCACCACTTCCTCGCCAAACGCACGACTCAACACACATATACTCATGCCACCATCTCCACGGGCGCTCACGTTAGTACCTCGACGTGCTCTTGGTCGCCGCTACGCATCACACGGTGCACCCCATTACAACGAGCCCACTGGGTGGCTGTTTGGCGAAAAGGTAATCCCCCCCCTACTCGCGTGGAACGCGGTAACTCAAAACCCGCAACACGTTCTAGCCACTACCGCCGGGCCAGAAACGAGTGAAAGAGGACTGGGAAAACATCTGGTACTTTGGGATGTTCGGGTCGATGGCTTTGGCTTCGGTATTGTTGTACTACAAGCCTGATACGAGGTGTGCGCCGCTGCCTTCTCTTGCACATGGAAATTGACCACCACCCTCTAGCATACAAACGTGGGCACTGAAAGAGGCAAAGGAGAGAATGGAGGCTCGCGGGGAGAAATACAAGTATGAGTCATCTTCATAGACTTCAAGGCACCCTGTGCTCTCCGTACCAGTCTCGCATCCAATCGGAATCGTAGAGGCCTATCCCCCGACCCAACAAGCATGGTAACCACAGAAATTTCCTTGTTTATGTATAAGATCCGAGCAGTATGCTCACAACACGGCTTCAACACCCCGATTGATAACTCTTCTTGTGTAAGTTGTTCAAGTGCTCGTCAGCTGAGTTACGTGCAACAACGTTCATCCGCGACATATCTCACGAAGCTCGGACAGCCTGTTTGGAGGCAGGAGCACACTAGGGGCATCGCGCGAAGCAGAATCCGTACGGAGCAGTCTTGACACTCTACTGCACCAATGGGTTCTTTGGCAAAGTATGACCACCACATCAATTGCCTTATCGTTGCAAAGCGTGTGTGCATGTCGTATTTGCCTTTGATTATGTGACCCAACACATGAAGGGTCGACGATGGCCACATCTCCGAGACTCCCGAGCGCGTTTCGAGGGATCGAAAACCCCTGGCAACAAAGACGGGACTATATAAGTATGGACGAAGTTATTTCGGTGAGGGGTGTGTAATACCACAACAGGCATGAAGTAGCATGCGCAATGCTGATAAGAAATGAAGGGATATTGCACGACTATATAAGATGATTAAATGAACTTCGTATCTAGCTCTCAGGCATATTCCAAGATCTTGGTGATGATACCAGTGCCGACTGAAATAATCAAATCAGTCCTGTTCTCGGTGATAAGCGCACAGTACTCACTCGTCTTGTTGCCCTCGCGAAGTGTGAATCTGTGAAGGCACTACGGTTAGACGCGCCGAATGACACCGAGATTCGAGGACATACCGAGAACCAACTTCAGCGGCAACATCCGTCTGGAGCGAACAGATCATCTCCACATTATCGCCGGGCATAACCTGATATACGAGTCAAAAATAATACTCTCCTATTTGCAACACAACAAACCATTTTGTCCTCAGCGTCTGGAGTATCAGGCGGGAAAGTCAGTGACGTGGTGATATCAGCAGTCCGAAGGAAAAGTTGTGGGCGATAGTTGGACACGAATGGTGTATAGCGTCCACCTGAGACGGGTCAGTACAATGGCATACACCGACTCATGGTTACGAACCTTCGTCTTTGGTGAGGACATAAAGTTGGGCTTGGAATTGCTTGACGGCTTTGATTGAGCCAGGGATAGCAATAATCTGACCGCGTTTGAGCTGCTCTCGCTTCACACCACGAAGCAAGACGCCCATGTTGTCTCCAGCTTCACCCTGTCAACAGCGAGTATGGGTCACCCGACCTTGTCAGAGAACAACGAATGCTTACTCTCTCCAGTTCCTTGTGGAACATCTCTGTTGGGGAACCACTTAGTATTTTGAAAAGAAACACACCGGCATGCTCACCGATTCCCGTCAAAGTAGTTTTGAGTGATGAACCAAGGCCAAGAACTTCGACTTCTTCACCCCTTGTGATTACACCACGCTCAGCCTAACGAGCAGAGTGAATCAACAAAGTACACATTGTGAATGGACTTTTTGCTCACACGGCCAGTAGCCACAGTCCCGCGACCAGGAATGGAGAAGACATCCTCGACAGGCATGAGGAAAGGCTTTTCGAGGTCACCTTTGCGAGATGGTCGAGTTTATTCTACGACAGATGCAAGAAAGGACATACGAGGGGGGACATCAAGCCAGTGGTCACAGGCTCGTATGAGTTCAATGATTTTGCTCTTGCCAATCTCGTCGTCCCGACCCTCAAGGGCAGCCAAAGCTGAACCCATGATGATAGGGGTGCTTTCGCCATCGAAGTTGTATGTCGAGAGTAGGTCGCGCATCTCCATATCCACGAGTTCAAGCATTTCGGCGTCAGGAACCATGTCGACCTTGTTTATGAAGACGACGAGTTTCTTGATACCGACTTGGCGGGCAAGGAGAAGATGTTCGCGGGTCTGAGGCATCTGGCCGTCGGTGGCCGAGACGACGATGATACCACCATCCATCTGTGCAGCGCCGGTGATCATGTTCTTGATGTCTAGCAGAATGGATGAGTGGCGGAGAGTGGGGGGTGCGCAAAACTCACAGTCGGCGTGACCAGGACAGTCGACGTGGGCGTAGTGGCGAGCATCGGACTCGTATTCTACATGGGCAGAATTGATGGTGATACCACGCGCCTTCTCCTCAGGGGCCTTGTCGATCTGTGAGTAGTCTGTGAACTTGGCTGAGCCCTTGTCTGAGAGAACTTTGGTGATGGCAGCGGTGAGGGTTGTCTTTCCGTGGTCAACATGGCCTACGAGCGTGTCAAGACGCGTCGGGGAGAGAGAGAGGGAAGGTTACCAATGGTTCCGATGTTCATGTGGGGCTTGCTGCGGGAGAATTTTGTGGCAAGGTCAGCGTAGCGACGTCGGCCGAGTATTGGGGGGTGAGGAGAGACGGATGGTGGGGCAAATGGCGCACATGTTGTCGTCCGGCAACGAGCATAGAGCAAGGGCGACCTCGAGGCTGGGACGGCGAGTTTTTGGGCGAGTGCTCTCTGCGCTGCCAGACGAAACATGAGTGGATGGGCAAAGAAAACGGCGCAAATAAATAATTTAATATAATGCAACCCGAGCGGAGTGTGAATCCACCATGGACAGACAAGATCTCTTCAAAAACGCGGTCGCCTTCTTGTCTGACCCCAACGCAAGTCTCTCTCCACCCCCGCTCTCCCCCCGCTCACCCACACCAGACGCAGAATGCCCCCGTCCCACAGCGCATCCAGTTCCTCGAAGCCAAGGGCCTCTCGGGCCCCGAGATCGACCACGCCATGAGACTCGCAGCCAACCAGTCTGCCCAACCAGCCCCGTACCACCCCCAGCGCGAATGGGACTGGCGCGACTATTTCGTGCGTCTTCTCGCATAATACTCTCCACTCTCCCTCATCCCCCACAGATCACCGCCGTCGTATCGGGCACCCTAGCGTACGGCGCCGTCGCCCTCTTCAGGACATACCTGCTGCCCCATCTCAAACCACCAACGGCGACCGCTTACGAACAAGACCGCGATGCCCTCACCGCCCAATTCGACGCCGCAGAGGCACTGCTAAAGGAAATTCATGCCGAGACGGCTTCCGTGCGAGCAGCGGTCGACGAGCAAAGAGAGCGCGTAGACAAGGCCTCTAGGGACGTCGAGGCGGTCGTTGTCGAAATGCGCCAAGCCGAGTCAAAGACAAGAGACGAAATGCGCGAAATTCGCGACGAGATCGAGAATATCCGGGAAATGTTACCCAAGGTATTCCACATTCTTCCCCTTGTCCCGCACTCTGAACAATGACACACTCAAGATGATCGAAAAGAACAAGGAAACTCAGAAACAGTCCCTCGCAGAGCTTCAGCAGGAGCTCAAGTCGCTCAAGGCACTGTTACTTAGCCGTAGTCCAGGTGGTCTGTCAAGTTCTCCCTCAACGCCACTACCACCTTTGGCAGGCAGACCATCCATCCCATCGTGGCAGCTTGCGAATACTGCTTCTGTACTGCCCCCATCAGACTCCGCGAGAGGGAGTCCCCCAGTTCTCTCCAACGGTAAAGAGAAGGAAGTAGAGTTGTCTCCCGACGAAAGCTCGTAGTTTTATTTGCTTTGTCATGTACCTAGTACTTGGTTTGTATGTGATGTTCATCCGTTCAAGTTCGAGCAACGACCGACGGTGCAGCAGCTCGACTGCGATTTGTCTCCCAACCTCGAATGTTCTCCCAGTTCCGCCAAGCGGTAGAGAGTCTTGCCCAGCCCGTCCCTCGCTCGTCTCAGGACGGCGCCCTGTCTGCGGATGCTCGGGCTCAGTCACCAGACCTTCTGCGCTCGTCTTCAGCACAGTTGGCAGACAGTCCCCTCGTCAACCTCCGCAAGTCGATCACAGCCCAACGGACCGCGAGTCCTCCTCAACAGAACGCGGCGAATCCCCGGCCACGGTCTGCCAGTCCCGGCCCTTCGTCAGCCGCGAAGAGCACAACCGATTCTAGTTTGCGCAAGACAACCCTTGAGGAGCGTTTGCGTGCATCCTTTGTCGTGTCGGAATCTTCAGGAGGTAGCACACCAAACCCGTCGACGAGCGCATCGCCCTCCCCTCATACGGTCACCGTTGCTCACCATCCACTTTCACCTACGCCCGCGCCAGTACCAGACTCCCCGAGCCTCGCGATAGGCACTACTACCTCTGGTCTTGATATCCCCGCTGGCGGTTCCGTCCAGGTCGAAGAGTGTAAAGGCACTAACGATCCTTTGGCTTCTTTGCAAGAGCCTGACGATACTACACAACTGCCGGGCGTAACGCTTCCTACCGACCCTCAGGATCCTACTAGCTCAAGCGTGGGCTCTATACCCATAGATTTAACTACCGATCCTTATGTGGGTGTAACACTGACGCAAGAGACCCCACCAGCGACAAACAGAGAGCCCCAACCTCACACGCAACAGTGCACCCAAGCTTCCGAGGTCGTTGACGCGTTGACGGCAGACACAGATCTTCCTGAAGAAGAGCGTGTCAAAGCAGAGCCCGAACCTGCGATAACCGACGGGTCAAAGCATGCAGCTGTCGATGCCCTTCAAGAACGCCTCAAACTGGTCGAGCAAAGATTTACAGGTAAAGTCGCATAGCTTGCACACTTGGCCTAGCATGAACACTAGGTGTAATAGACGTATCCACCTCGTTCAAGAGACTTCAAGTTGAAAGGCAGGATATAGATAGCGTTATCAGTGAGCTTACTCCGTTGAAAGGATCCGAGGACGTGGCAGCCTTGCGCGAGTATCTTATCAATCTCAATATGAAAGTCGAGGTAAGCGGGATGTCCGACTATGATGGATCTGGTCAAAACCTTTTCCTCAGCTTAGTCAGGATGAATTGCAGCGACTCAATGGAAAGCTCACGCGTACGCTCATTATCTCTTGTCTCCCTCCGTCCCTCAAAACGTGACATTTACAGGGCAGGAAGAACGATTGGAAGAACTCCGGGACACTCACCGACTGGAGACTGCTTCTCAGTCGGATCAAATCGAAAAATTGCGACGGCAATTGAGCGAGGCTGAGGCCCTCGTGACTGCATCGCAATCTACAGCGTCGCAAACAGAGGAGGACAACGCTAAGCGGGATTCCGATATGGAGCACCTGCGCGTCGAAGTCTCCAAGGCAAACGAAATCGCGAAAGAGGAGGAGGAGAAGAGAGTGAAGGCCATAAGTCTACTCAAAACTGTGAGGCAGAAGTTGGTAAAGGCAGAGAAAGAGAGGGACGATGCACTGCGAGACCTGAATGAAACAAGAGAGAGGGACTTGGAGGAGAAGGAGAAGGATCGCGCGGAGCGAGCCAACCTGGAAAGAGAAGTCAATGCGGCTAATGCGGAACGCGAGAAAGCAGTCACTGGGCTGCGAGCACAATTCGACAAGGACATCGCTGCCGCAAAGGACCGTGGGGAAAGGGATATCCAAACCGCCAAAAAACAGTTTGATGCTGAAATGAACGTACTCAAGGTGATGCATCTTAAAGTATTTAAGTTGTCGTTGCTCATAGCCTCCTAGACTTCATACTCTGCGGATGCTTCCGCCAAAAAATCGCGTATCAGTAACCTCGAGAACACGGTGGCCAACCTCACCAGCGAAAATAGATCATTCTTCGAGCAGTTGGAGCTACGACAAGCTGAGCTCGAGTCCTCTCAGTGCCATGCAGAGTCACTGCAGGCCCAAAACACAGAACTCCAGTTTCAACTGAAAGAATTACAAGAGCGAATCACTCTACTCAACGATGAAGTCGGTGAACTTCGAGGGGAGCACGAAATACGATCGCAAATCTCAGGTGCTTCTGCAGAAGAAATTTCACAGCTTGTCTCCTCGATAGAAATCAAATACGAGGCGAAGCTCTCGGAGCTCAAGAGAACGTTAACGACTGCTGAGAAAGAGCGCACCGAAGCCGAAGCGAACTGGAGTCGCAAGCTCACAGAAAAGACCAGGGAGACAGAGGAACTGAAACGCATGCTTCAATCCAGTGTTCAATTGCGCGAGCAGGATGAAGATATGACTGGGGTGTTGAAAGCTGAAATTGAGAAGCTCCAAACTGAAGCTCGATCTCAGCACGGTCGATTATATGAACTTCAATCTCATATTGACGCCTTCAAGGATGTTGAGGTGGATCTGCATATGTTCTGGATTGGCGTCTTGCTAATTGGTTGGACCGTCACAGTCAACTCTGCATCGGCGTCTCTCGGAAGCCGCAGCCCGTGCCGATGACAGCGAGAAGCAAGTCGAGGAGAGCAAATCCCGAGAAGCTCAGTTACGTGCACAAAACAAAGTATGATGTCTCATTTTTTTGGAATCACTTCACTCAGCGAGAAATAGACCCTTCGGGATGAACTTCGAAAGGTCCAAAACTCGGTTGCCATTCTGGAGAGACAGCGCAATCCGGGTGCTGGATATTGGACATCTCGGTCAGAAGTTACGGACTCGCGCACTTCCATCTCCTCGATCTCAGACGCGCCTTCTTCTACTTTGCTCCCTCTTGTTAGGAATGAAGAGGAAATTAATTATGAGTACCTGCGGAATGTCATTCTTCAATTCCTAGAACATAAGGAGATGAGAGTAAGTGTTCAAGACCAATTTATCGGGCATGTGTGTAACAACCCTCCCTAGCCAAACCTCGTACGCGTGTTATCAACTATTCTGCGCTTCACCCCTCAGGAGACACGGCGGCTCATGTCCAAAGTATGAATGAGTTGATACCATCATAGAACATGCTTTTGGGGGGCTTCATCGATACCTTTACTTGCGACGTTGCTCTGTCTACTCCTTGTGTTTAATTTATTCTGAGAAGGTGCCGAAATGTCCGACCCCTGTGGTGGGGTATTTTGACTTGACGGAGCGAACCTAGTAATGGTATGGCGCATAAGCACTGTACCAGTGTCGAGTGGCCCGCTTCTTCCCCACAACGTCTTGTATCTTTTGGCGCGATCACTCGTGCCAAGGACTCGTGTCATATTCCATGTCCCTGGCGAGTCTGACACGGAATTCATACCAGAGCGGCATCTCTCCGGTCCAGGTGAGGCCTGACAGCTAGAAGCTTCAAGGGAGACCCACTCTAATCCTTCAACTCACACTTCACTTCAAGTGGGTCGAGCTTTGCAAACTATGGGTGGATAAAGAAACGTCGGGTCACGGTTCACTCAATGCCGGGCCCGCAATCAGTGGTATGCAAACATGCGCTTGGTCTTAGACTCGGAACTAACCCATGAAACGCACTGGAAACCAACAGATGCAGTTATCGGTCTATGTGGCATCTACGACGCCAGTCCTATTCTTTTAGGCTACCTCAGACATGCCCTGAGCAGTGGGCTTGTGTCAACTTCAGATTTTGTTGCTACGTTCCTCCGCGCCGCACGATCATCACAGCTTCAAAATGGCTCGACGCTCGATGTGCTTTGTCGCATAGCGTTGGATGCTCACTATGCCTCTGGAGTTCTACCCCTCGGCTCCCTTCTCCCCTCCACAAGTTCCCAAACCCCCATACTGGCAGTAGCAAACGATGCCCTGGCTTTCCTTCGTCAGGCCTACTCCCTCCCACCTTCCGGTTTCCACACACTTTCGACGTCCGCTTCAGAGCTTATCACCCTGATTTTGCCCTGCGTTCCAGATGTTCTGCAAATGTCGACAACGCAAGCCATGATATGTTTTGGAGACGCAAATGACTTGCTCCACTCCGTGCGACTCTCTCCAGAGATCCGTCAGGTGCTGGAGACATTCGTGTTTTCCTTGAGTCTCCTGATCGGAGATGATGCCAAGGCTGCTCGCGAGTCACAGGTAATACACACCCAACTTGCCCTCGGAAAGAATGATATGCTAGGTTCCAACCTCGAAGCCGATTTTATCTCTTGCGGTCTATTGCTGCAGTCTCTCGTGAGCCATTCTCCCGCCTTACCTCTACTGCGCTAAGGACCTGCAAGATTGCATCCCGGGCTAGCGACTATGGCGCCGGGAGTGGCTTAGAGGCTGTGGTACTGCTAACGGGTTTATTGCGATGGACATCCTTGGTTCCAAATGTCTTTTACACCCAGATGCTTTTGTCGTCCATGACCTGTGTTGCACAAAGCTCACCGAAAGGCATCCATGACGGTTCTTTTTTCATGTGGAGAGCGTTTGTCCTTGGTCGCGTGAGATGTCTTGACACGCCTATAACCTCGCTTTGCTGAGCTCGAGTCCACAGCTGCCTCGCCTCTTGCGCATTTTCGAGAAGGAGCTGGAGGGCCATGGAACGGTTGAGGCAGACTGGGTGTGTTGTTACCGCTTTCGTAGGCCCGCATCACCTCATCTTTCTGCAGCGGGTTGCGATGCATACTGCGGTTTCAGCGGTGCTTCAACGCTCTGAACTGCTGTCACGGTGTGACCTTGTCCAAGCGCAGGCGAAGACTAGGGAATCAAGTGAAGAAGAAGCCGCTGGGTTGGGTTCCTCCTCCGAGACACGGTCATTCACTTATAATACTTGTTTCAGCCCAAGTTCATTTGTCAGAGATTTGATACAGCAACTATATGCAGTTGGACTTGTAGACCAGGCATTCGCAATGACTTCGGATCCCACTCTCGCGAACGATTCTGGGACACGGCTTCAGGCTGAGGCTTCCGAGCATAACTGTACGCTCGAGGTGAGACAGTGATCGTCTGTGCAGAGTATCAGCCGATGTCAACTTTGCAGAGTTACCTTGAGTCAAGACTCACGATGGAGCTTAGCGAAGAAGACACGCAGACACTATTGCATCGCATCCGTCTGGAACCGGGGAGTCATCACTTCTTTGCTCAAGTTGTCCGTAAAGTGAGTGATCGAGAATATTGATTCCTGCACGGTGGGTATTGAGTATCTGTAGCGTTTCACATCCCACTCAAAATCAGGAGACTTGGAGGTTTTGAGTCA
>QFEL01003314.1:0-21409 GCA_003316195.1 Neoboletus brunneissimus
ACTTGGATGCGTGAATGGAGGTCCTGTAAAATCACACAGTTTACTACCCTCAACCAACTGTACAACCGGGTACGGATCGACTCACCAAAGGCATAATTTTCTACTATGTTGAGCGCCACCAAGCCCCCTGGCGTGAATTCAGATTGACCCAAGTCACATTCGAGAAAGGCGACTCGACGATATCTTGATAGATGGGGACGATGAGAGAATGTATACAACATACGCATACGAATACTGACCGACTCAGCAAGCGATTCACCAACGTTCGCGCCAATGTACTCTTCCCGCTCTTCTTCGGTCCTTTCACCAAACACACCGGCGCGGGATTCATCTCCGAGCCTGGATGCTCGTCGACAGATGCAAGCGCAGCCTCCCACGAGGTTGAAAGCACAAACGGATGGATATCTTTGGCACCGTGGCTGATCTTTCAAGAAATGGATTAGTTGGACAGCACGGTTCAGGGCTGTCAAACGTACGATATGTACTCCTGAGAGATCGACACCTGGGACGGCATCTGACCCTCGAGGTGGCTTGAAGGCATTCTCAAACACTTTACATATCCGTCCGAGGCCTTCGACGCCAGTATCAACGTATTCAATTAATATCGCGGTGGAGTTTACTTGTTGTCGGATGGCAGGTGGGATCGGAAATGTACAAGAACCCTGACGATCCAATGTAGCCCATGACAAGACGGGTATTGGCGAGGACCGGGGAGCGAAGACGACGTGTCTGGTGTCAGACGGGGACAATGTGACACCCAGAAGGGAGAGGCCGCCTTGTAAGACACGTAACGCATACGCGCCTACGAGCGCGAGCGTCTCGTTGGGCTGAAGAACCAGGATGCGCGCCTTCCCGCCGGTCGCAAATTCGCTGTCCGGTACTGGACAGACATTACGATTAGGCACCGCGCGAAATGTGGACAGAGACAGAGACTCGGGTTTCCTCGATGTTGACGGGGTCAGATAACTAGCGGGATCAAACGAGCCAGACGGGCCAAGTTCGTCGTCGTCTGATGAATCTGGTATGGGTCGACTCGGCGACCAGGCGCGTTTGTCCTTCGTGACGGCGATGGATGAGAGTCCAACAGGCGGCGGAATGTCCATCTGTATCTCCATCTCCTCTTCAGACGAAGAGTCTGACGCCGAGCTGACTTCAGTTCTGGAAGTGGAATTGTGAACTGCAGCTCCGTCCAGTAATACGTTGGACAGGTCGTCTGGGTCAAAGTAGCGTGCATTTCTGTCAGGATTGGCAGGCACATGAACGACCTTGGCCTTTTTATTTTTCGATGGACCAGCTTTGGAAGAGACACGGGGTTTCCGCTTTGAGGTGGTTAGTTCCAGCGGCGGTGAGGGTGACTGGGATGGGGACGGTGGTGATGGGGGTTTGGAAGACGGCGCGGTGGATGCCCCCGCTGCTGCTTTCGCAGCCTTGCGTGCCGCAACTGCGCTGAGCATCGTCGAGTTCGCCGAGCGCGACGACGAGGAAATGACACACGAAAATGGAAAATCGACTCCTCTTGACAAGAAAAAATCCAAATCGGTCTACAGTCACGATATCTGTGGTATCCGTGCCTAGTATACAACGTTGCTGCGACTTAGCCCAGTCGGAGCCTCTCCACCTCGTCCACGGCCGTCTTTACAATGACCTCGGGATCTTCGTACTGTATCCAATGACCACTCCCCTGCACCGTAATCACACGCTGAATCTGCGGATGAGCGGGCACCTGTTCTGGTGGACACACTGCGCCCAGCTCCGGATCCGCAATCAAGACCGTCATTTCGACGTGCGGCGGCATCGTATCGAACAAATGTCTGTACGCAAACGGTTTGATGTCCTACGTCGGACGAGAATTTAAAAAAATGAAATAAAATAAAATAAGGTAAGCAGGAGATCGGATCACGACTCAGCCCAACGACGTTTGCAATAGTCGCTTCTCACCTCGAATATCAGTTTCGGTAGCCCGCTTTGAGTCATGTGTAGCGCTACCACTCTCGACACCGCGTCTTGGCGTGTCCAGGTCGGATTGTCCGCCATGTGTGCTTTAAGGCTGCGTACATCTCGTGCCTCGGCCCCATACCGCATGTCGAATTCATCCAACGATTGATCGCTAAACTCGAGCGCTGGATCGACGAGAATTACTGCCGTCTTTGGCTTCGGCGTTGCGTTGTTCTGATTTTCCGGGACGGACAGCAGCGGCAGGAGCGCGAGCGTGACAGTTCCACCAAGGGAATGCCCAATGATCACGTCATAGGTGATTCCGGTTGCGAAATATGTCGAGTATAGGTCTTGAGCGAACGTGTGGAGATGGAAGTCGTCGGTCTGTCGATTACCATGTCCCAGCATGTTCGGTGCTGTCACAAGGAAACCTGGACGAACAAAGAACTAATAAGACCATTACGACGGGATGCGCGGGAGAACATGATCCAACCAGTATTGGCCAGGCTTTGGGCCACTGTCTCCCATGTGTGAGACGAGGAGGTGTTTCCGTGTATCAGAAAGGCTCGTTTGGACGCGAACGGAGATCCCCACTGCGTGGCGGATGGTACAGGTATCATCGTGGGCTAAGACCTGCAGAAGAGGGGCGAGCTCCCGCCGTCTTATACCAGTGCATCGGCCCTACTCACGCAAGATCTATTTCTGATGCTGTGAGATCGACTTCAAGTCGTCCTCCGTTTCGTGAGTTCAGGCTCTTCGGGACCAACACAAAACTTGTTAGTATTGGCTAATTCGTCTTTGACGCCTGAAAAATTAGTGATAATAGTAGGCAGAATTCGAGTCCTACACGCTATGGATAACGAAGAACGCTACTAGCTGACGGGAGCGGGTCAGAAGGCAGTTAGACGTACTGATAGGAACTCGCCCAGCGAGTCGGCGGGAAAGAAGGGAGCGAAGTGCCCCCTAAACTGCTCGTAAAAAGAGCAAAGGGGACATGACAAGGAACGATGCAATGGGGCGCGTGATAACCCTTTTTTCGGGGGGGCTCCTCGAAAATTAGCAAGTTGGTATACACAACATCTTCAACAACAAAATTCATCGTCGTGGAGGTTGGTAGTAATCATACACGGGGCAGTCACTGAGGACATTTAAAATCTGGATGGCTGACGACGCTTGGTACCTGTCTCAAAGATTCCTGTCGATCAAGCTCTCGATTAAACCCGCTGGCGTCAAAGGATATTCCTTCAACTCGACTTTTCCATTTACGACGACTGTGTTCGCCTGGAGCATGATCTTGCGGGGCTATCGTCCGAACATATCACTGTCAGGGCACGCATAGGGAAAGTAAGCACGACCCACCTGCTTCTTCCTCAGTACGAGATCTCTCAACTCGGTCACCCATTCCTTGGGTGGCGTCGTGAGGTCCGCGTAGTACGCTCTTGCACCAGGTCCGTCAGCCACGCTCCTCCGTATTTGCAGTTGACGGAGAAGCTCTCCCATGACTTTGCTGCCATTCTGAAGGATATTCTGGCGATCAATCTTGGGCGAGCAGTCAGGAACGCGCAGAAAACGTGGTTCATAGAGACACACTTTGACATAGGCATTCTCAAGGTTGCCTTTCGCATCACGGACTGTCTGGAGTTTTACCAGACCTCCCCGTTCCATGAACTTGGTGATACCCAACCTGGCACAAAATTGTGGATCAAAACGTCCAACATACGTGACTAATTCTAGTTCACATACCTAGCTTGCATATGGGCTTGTCCGTGCTTGCCTGTTGATGGGTCATAGAACTCCAACGCACGAATACCACTGCGAGCCATCAGGAGGAACGATATGTAAACGATCTCCTCGCGATCTTGCTGATCCTCGTACTGTATTTGGACAAGGAGCATTGATTTTAAATTCAGTTTGGAGGAGATAACCCACTTACACCCATTATACTCAAGATTTTGTCGTTGTTTGCAACTAATGCCGGATGGAGAGATAAGTCGGCCGAGTGGGCAATAGTTGAAGCGCAACTCACGATACATCGCCACAGCTTCTGCACGGCATTCTTCCAGTGACGAAGAAATCTCCCCTAGGATAGAACCAGGAGTTTGGCCAGGCTTGTACCACGTAGCGCTGTAGCGATCGTGTGTCTACGTAAGATGCAGACGAACAAAAGGACAAACGGAATCTTACACTTTCTTCCCAGTGAGTGGATTGATGGTCTACAACAAACGGAGGTGAGTCAATGCAATGAACAAGATGAGATAACCATCAACAATACCTCAGGATCAAAGTTGAGCGTCCCATCCGCATTCTCCGTAAACAACTTGCCAGACCCGTGACCAAGTAGCTCGTGGTTCGCAACTTGAAGCTCGAACGCGCGGGAATCCCACTTGTTGTATAGCTCGAGGTCACTCTCGTGAATGAACGTCACTTCCTCATCTGATTTGCATAGTAACTCAAGTTATTGGTCGTGTCAGAAAAAAGATCGGACTCACTGGGAGCTTTTGCCGCAAGGATATTCTGGGCGGAAAGTACATTTAAACTAGACGGATTACGAAATAAATTATGTGGAAGCTTACGGAAAGCGAGACATTCTTGAACCCATGTGATTCTCGGATAGTATAGTAGTTTGGTATCTGCAAGGTCGTTTAGACGCCAAGTTGTTCAATACTGAGCCGCTTACATTGATTCCAGCTGGTATACCTGGAAAGCATTAAATGTAAGTGGGTTACTTTCGCTCTGTCTATCCACCTTACCTCCCGTAGCGAAATGAAGAATCTCGAGAGCGGTAAAGTCTGGTTTCTTGAACTGATCCACCTCGAACTCAGGCCCCCAAGGAAGAACTTTGACAAGCTCAGGTGCATCATTAACGAGTTTATCATATTTAGCGCTGAGAGCTTTATCGACAATGGCGGTGAAACCTAGCAGGACTTGAGTAATGTCTATAAAGTGAACAGTATGGGGAATTAACCTTCCCATTCAGCACGACCTCCGTACGGATCTACGTAAGTCTCGATGAATCCGATGTAACTCTCCACGACGGGTCCGATATCCTTGACCCATGCGATTGAACCTTTTTGGTGTTCCTCGATGGAGCCCGTCTCGAAGCTATGGGAGAGGTTCAAATACCCATGGACAAAATCGTCACCAGAAAGAAACTTACGATTTAATGTAACCATCCAACATGGCAGTTTGGTTGTCATTTGCCGTATATTTCTTGGCCTGATTGTGTCAGATCTAAGTCGTGGCCCGTGGGCGCGGTAGTAAAGCAAGGGACCTCACCTCCTGCAGGGCCGCGACGACCTTGGTAAGCGATTCCGAAAAGTCACCGTATTCGACGGTCAGTTTTGCATTGACGGCCTGTGTGGTCAATTCATGGAATGTCGAAGGCTGCTTCTCAGCCGAAGCAACAAGGAGCGTAAAGTCCCCTGGACCATTTTTGCGAACGCTTTGCGAGGTAAATCACGCGGTGTGTCATTCAAAAAGAAATGGCCTTTACCGAGTGTTCAGGATATCAATCCCAAGCTTCTCTGCAGCCTGTTGCACGGCAGCGACTTCCTCATCCGTAATCACTTCACCAGGGTAGTAGTTGGATACGTGGCCCTCTGATCGCTTTCCGATGGACAATGAACTCTCGGGCGTCACCGAATATATATGCTCTTTGAGCTGGGTCAAGTTCGCGCGCAGCTCAGAGCAAAAGAGAGCTAGGATGACTGACTTGGTCGAAGAGAGGAACCGCGTTGGGTGCGTTCGAGGAGGCTGCGACAACCTTGGCAAAGTCGTCCTCAGAAATACGAGGAATGATCTTAGTGAAGCCAAAACTCTTGTAGTTTGCCAAATTGTGCAGTACCTATGATGTGATTAATTGAAAAAGGCATTCAGATGCAAAGATGGGCTCAGGCAAACCTGCGTAGTGTACTGGAGGAGGTCCTCAAAGGCTTGCTGACCAACGCCAGACTTGCTTTGCAGAATCCCAAAATCAGTCAACTTGCCGTTGGCGCTGAAAGTGAGAACCAAGAGATCGTAGAGGCTGGTCGCTTGTGGGGTCCACTGGCCTTGAATGATGCGAGCCCCGGCCCACGATGCCTGACCAACATAGTGCGCGTACAACTTCTCCTTTTCGCTATCTTTCTATTAGAACATTGGCATAGTAAATGAAAGAGAGCGACGGACGTGAGTTGAGAGAAAGCCTTGGTAATCTCGACTCTGCAAATTGGAGGTGCCTTGTCTGCCAAGTACCTCTCAGCTGCAAGTGAAGCCATAGTTCTCCGAGTCGTGAGGCGGTAGAGAGTGTGATATTCTGGAACCGACCTAGATGATGATCGATGTGAAGGAGATGCACTCCCCTGATAAGATAGTGACTTGGAAAGAAGGTGACTGATAGCCCGGCGCAGCATCCCACATGGCAATACTAGTGGGGGGCCATCAGTAATTTGCTCGTGGCCTTATTTGGCCTTAGTTGCACTTTTTCGGCATTTTTTCCCATCGAGATCACTTTTTCCCATTGAGATGCAAGTAGTGTTCTGTCATTTTTGGATTGTCTCAAATTCACTCAGCCAATTTACCCAGCTGGATTTTAACCTCAATTTTACCCATGTATTATAGCATAAATTAACAGGGCCTCTATCATCAGGCTATAATGTCATTTTGATGCAACAATTGACTAGGGTGTAACAAAATTCCTGATGCAATATTACTATAATATAAACACTAGTAATGCATCAATAGGAGAGTAGTACTGTACTGTTTATATTATAGTAATATTGCATCAGGAATTTTGTTACACCCTAGTCAATTGTTGCATCAAAATGACATTATAGCCTGTACCCAGCACACTGACCTGTACCCATACCCAGCACCCATGTGGGTATCCCATACCCATGGTATAGCCTAGATGTGTATACATACATGATGGACAGTGCACTGTTGAATTGCTGCATGTGAGTATTTTTCATTTCATAGACTGGATCCCCTGATCAATACCAGCAATGTCAAAACATCAGGTATTGGTGGAGCATCACTGAAAACATGGCAAGTTGAGGTGAGGTCAAGGTTATGGCAATGTGCCATCATCTTCCTCCACCTGGTGATATTGGGTTGTAAAGCAAGCAAAGTCAAACTTGAGATGCATGTTAAACTTTAC
The DNA here is from genome assembly GCA_003316195.1 of Neoboletus brunneissimus. Taxonomy (NCBI): domain Eukaryota; kingdom Fungi; phylum Basidiomycota; class Agaricomycetes; order Boletales; family Boletaceae; genus Neoboletus; species Neoboletus brunneissimus. The sequence continues at coordinate 7,073 of QFEL01003314.1, forward strand.
TTTTGATTCAACATGTCAACCTCTCTGGTAGAAATGTGGTTTGCATGACCCCACTGGTAAAACATTTCAACTTTGGAATGAGTGGAGTCATGGTTGTTGGTGACTGCATGTTGTTATTCCTGGACCTGGTAGGAGAAGGTTTTGAAACCATTAAGTCATGTAAATTACGAGGTCTGTCATTTCCTTTTTGGTATTGATGGGAATTCCAGGGTGTGTCATTTTCCTGTTTGGGAACGGATTCGATTGGGTGGTGTCTCGGAATTTTCTGGATGCAATCATGATGTATTTTGCAAAATTTAAGTAGGGTGAGAATGTCATCCAAAACGTGAAGACTGTACTTGGAATATGAGCTGGTGTTTGGGCAGAGGTAAGACTTGAAAATTTCCGGATCGAAAGTATGCGGACCAATACTTAGGATATGAGTGGATGTGTTGCCTCCTCCAGAATGTCGGTGTGAATAACAAATTTTGTAGCAGGAAATGTGCACACCTAAACTCCAAAGTTTTAGATTATTCAAGTTCAGATTTCGTCCATACTTGAATTGAGGCACAAAGTATTGTCAGAGCAACTAAACTTCAGATTAATCCTACATCACAAAAATTGTAAAAAAAGGATAGGTCGATATATGTAGTTGTATGTGTCGTCTGAATTTTTTTCGCTGTCGCATGCGGTGGGAGTCATATAGTCCAATGTCCGTAAATTAAAAATCACGTCGGACTCGGCCAGTCCGACAGAGCGGCTAAGCACCTTGCGATCCGATAATGCCATATAGTCCTTCCGTCAGTCTGCCAGTACAACTGTTACGAGTATAACCCACGTGACCGGTCACGGGTTAGACCTTCCCATGATCATGGAGACAGACGAGTGGGTGGACATCCTAACGACGCTAGGAGACGAGGCAGTGTGGAACACTGCCTTCTCGGAAGCCTTCGGGGAAGATCCTGTGGAGAGGACATAAGCGCAGTCCCTTTTTCTTACTTCTCCCGCAACTCTTCGGTCGCTATTCCTTTTACTTATTGATCCCGGCTGACTCTCGTCCCATTGGCCACGGACTCTATTCTCCTCGGCAGCATTCTCTCGCATGCTGTCTCGTAGTTCCTCCGTTAGTCTACTACCACCGAGCGGGCCCTGAATCTCTACTATAAGTAGCACGTAGGATCCTTGTGTATGGTAACTTTGATCTACACTTAACTTCGTGTCTACAAGTTCCGAGATCGCATCTCCCCGACCTCGCCTCATCCCACTCGGCTCGTTCCCTATCCCTTCTCTAGGAAGTAACGTCCCCTTTGCTGAATCGCCTCGGGGACCTAGCCCCAGGCTTCTGGAAAGTCCACTCGGGACTTAGCGGACACGAGTCATGTCACTTGTTACCGTCAAATGTAACAACAACCAGACAATGCTCACCACAATAATGCCATATATTCCATCAATGAGAATACGAGATGGTATATTGCCGATAGGTAACTACTGACAACATCCTAGTACTACTGTATTCAAATATATGAGACTACGAGGATGGCAGTATCACAACGACACCACCAATCCCATCTGCCACTTTGACCCTCCTTGAATATGATGCAACGAACTGATGATGACGTGGCCAGACGAACGAGCAAAGCATGATCGAATATGGGTAACAAGTAGACACTGGCAGGCAGAGACACAGCAAGCATTGTGATTGAAGCGACCATGACAGAAAATAGTTGATGACCAGTGAGAGAGGTCATGGAATGCGAGGGTGGTTGAAATGATGTCTGACTCGGAGTCTGAGAACTTGAGCCTCGATCGGGATGATATGTGAAATTGGAGACGAATAAACTTGCAGAACTAAAAAGAAACGAGAGTACTATCGGAAAGTCAGTAATACCTTGCCGGGGTTGTTAGGCTCACATACCTCTACTTGCGGCGCTTGGATCCCCGGCCAGTGCGACCACTGGCACCATGCGCTGTGTCCTTTGCTTCCCCATCGGGTGGAGCACGTCGCTTACCCTTTGCTTTTGCAGACTTTGCTGGTTGCTTCATGTTTCCTTTACGATTTGTGACGGGTGTCAACGGAAGGGATGTGTTACGATTCCCTTCTACGTCCACCTTTCTACGTCTACCTTTCTTTTTCTTCTCGCTTCTGCCCGCCTCTGCCTTACCTATGCTCCGTTCCTACTTTCTCCCACTTGACTATGCTTCTTACGTCTCGGGTTCTCCTCAATTACGGACGAACCCTTTTCATCTAAACCTTAAAACACACAGCCTTGCCCGGGTTCTTTTCCAACCCTTCCCCTCCGCCCCAGGCAGTGCCTCTTTCATCTCCGTTCTTCATTTCCAGCTATTGTCCCCATTCCGTGCCCTTGCTGTAGTACCCCCGCTCGGACACCATGCGCATCCCCCTTCCCCTTCGCCCTATACTTACCTTTCTTGACTCGGTCTGTGCGCAACAGGGTACACTATTTAAACGGCTAGCTAGCGTACTTGTCCTCTAGCTTAGCTTCCCGAATCTACTTCTTGAAGAGCTCACCTCTGCGCGATCTGACTTCGCCTGTCACTGGACTGGCTAGTTCCTTCGCATCCTTAGTACTCAACAACAAGGCCTTAGACCTGAGTTGACCGGAACTTCGGACCCTAGATCCTCGTTCCCACCTGTGCCCTCACCTCTCAGTACCAATCGTCCTACTCCTGCGTCCCAGTCCCCACTTCGTCCTCTTAAAGCTTTTACTTTTTGGGTCTACGGTTGCCCTGCTCTAGGTCAAACCGTAACAGGATGCTTCAGGATCTGTGAGTGGGCTAGTAGTAGCTCCCCTGGTGCTGGCTGGAACTGAGGGTCGTGGTGTAGTTGGAACGAAACCTTCGGAGTGTATGGTTGTCGATCCAGATGACTCGGCAGTGGATACAGTGGAGGGATAATGCGGTGCTACATCGCTAGGAACAGATGATAAAGCGGTGGGTAAGTCTTGCACAGATGAGGTGACAACGATAGTCTTGGGTTGAGGTGTGGGTGCACCAGTAGACTTGGATGGAAGCAACGAAGGATCCAATGCAAAAGGAGGATCATCAGGTGGAGGAGCGACGCGTGCTTTCATACGAGCTTGCAATCTTTCCATTGTACTCATGCGTGGTGTCGAGTCTTTATTGACGGCCTTCTTCTCAGCGCTTCCACGACCGTCTTCATTCCCAAAAATTTCCCTTCAAACTGTAAGTAGGGCATGAGCATTGAGTATGATGAAACTTACTTGTTCCAGAATGCTAACAAGTCCTTCTTCCACTCGACATCCTCAGCATGTTTGATGAACCAGATGATCGCTCGATACATTTCACAGTAGCTGAAATTTCCATCTTGTTCATTCCAAGCCTCCCTTGCGACAATTCCAAAGCGAGCCTAGTAGATGTGAGCTGCAATGAGAGCAAAACATGAGCGATGACTTACATGAACGCATACATATGCGATATGTTCAGGCTCAATTGTTCTCATGTCGTTCAAGATTGCATTGCAAGCACAATTCTTTTTATCGGGGGGATCTGTTGCAAACGAGGGACCCAAAAAAATGTGGTGCGCAATCTAAAAGAGTGTATTGAGTGAGCTCGATGACAGACATAAGCAACTCACTCGGATGAGGAAATAACTTCTAAAAAGTTGAGAGAGAATATCATCAGACTCTGGATCGTATTGTTCTCCTGGCATCGTTCCACTCAGAAAGAAGGCCGGGAAGTCTTTGCCCCCCATTGGGATCTCACCCGACGTGAGTTTTTTTTGTCCCCAGTTAGGACATTAGCAAAAAACAAACTTAATAAATGATATTAGAACTTGAACTTACTCCGCCGGATTCTCATCAAATTCATTGAGTCTATCAATTGGGCAAAGCCATCGAGTGAGGACTGGATGATTCAATCCCATTTCTGCCTTCGACTTGGTAACAACAATAAGAGGCTTGATGACCGTGACATCAAGTGGGTTCGGCGAAGCATACTTGGGGATAAGGGGCTTGAGCCGGCTTGCATCAGTTGAACGTGTATTTTTAATTTCGCCACTGATCTAGAGATGGACAGAGATTGGGAGACATGAGTATATGTACATATATGCGCAGGAAATCTACCTTAGAACTGATACTTGCAAGCTCGTCACATTTGTCAGGGTCATTGATCATTGTCTTCAAGCTTGGTATCATTTGAATCAACTTGTAATATGTTCGAACTGCAAACCCTTGTGATTCCTCTTCACTGCGAAATGGAAATCAAGATGAGAAAAGCTGTACCCATTACTGATGAATCGCAAACTTACACGCTGTTCAAGTACTCCTGACAAGCTTCTCTTCCCAGGTCATCCTCATCAAGGTCGCCACACTTGCTTGCTTCTTCTTCCTGAAGGAGACGCACAATCTTGAAGACTTTGTCGGGTTCGCACCAGAGGTCATGACAACGTGCAATTGTCCGTGCAGCTGAGAGATAGAGTGGGTCGTTATCGCCTTTCTTTTGCACTTTCTTGGACCTTCAGAGAACAGTTAACTATCCCATAGTATGTCATCCTAATAGGACTTACATTTGGGAGGTGCCCAAGTCGCCATCTTGCACTTGAGGGGGATCAGGGGCCATGATGGTGACAGTGGAAGCGATTTGGAAGAGGTGATGATTGGCAGAGCGGAAGTAAAATGGCTTTCAAACTCCGCTTATCTCTGCTCACTGCTGCCTCACCGGTGTCTCAACTTAACCACGATCATTGCGGTCCATCCGCATGAACTCTTACTTTTTACTTGCGATTGGGGATGTAAGTTTCCATTCTCCTCGCTGGCTTGTGCTTCCTAATGATCTTTTCTAGATAACTGATTTCTTTTATCTACCTATTCACCATGTAGAGCGTTGAATATAAATCTATTCGAGTTGATGCACGTTATGATCCTCCAGGTCATCTACTCTCCCTGAGCCCTACTTTTCCATGCATCTATGCCTCGGCTGTCGAAAGTCTTTTACCACCTACAAAAAACTTCACTCCCATGAATCCAAATGTCAAGCACTTGCTACAATAGAGTCCATGTTACAACTCGTCCTAGCCCCTATCCTTTTTCGGTCTAACCCCTGTCTCACACCTGTGAGAACCGCCCGTACACTTGTACCTCACCCTCCGTCCTCGTCCCTCCTTGCCTTAGGAGACCATCATCGTCCCTAACGAGACTCCTTCGCTTGGTCTAACGATTTGACTCCGCTCGGACTCTTTGTCATCCGTCCCCGTCCCCACTCCGAGTTACCCTCCCCGTCCTATCCTCCGCCATAGATCCGTTCCCGTGCCTATCCAGGAACGCCCTTCTTCCCCGTCACCTTGGACCTTCACTGGTCACATCTGGGGATCTTCCCCATCACTGTCATTTGTCCTCGTCTCTGCCCAGAATCTTCCCCTGGTGCCCTCATACGCTTTCCCTCTCTTCTTGTTCACCTTGTACACTTTCATTTACCTTACCCTCGGTGCTATCGGCACACCCTTCATCCTAGTCATGTGTCCACCGACGTCATGCTGTAGTATTCCCCTTCACCCCACTTACGCGGCCCTCACCTTCGCTTATTTCACACCTGGCACTTTAGCTTGCGCGTCCTTTTGACGGCCTTGCCCTTTACCCTTGCCCTTGGCCCACATTCGGGCTCCTCTTGATTCATACACTTATATACCGGACACCTTAGCATACTTATTCCCTATCTTCGTCTTGCCTGGTACCCCCCCTAGTACCTTGCACCTTGGACCTTAGACTTCCCCTAGCATTGTAGCACCTGTACATCGCCTCTCCCCGTCAATGTCCATCTCTTGATCATCTTCTGCTGTCGTCTGGCGCCCCCGTCAGGACTTCCTCGATCAGAAGATGCTACCAGGCCTACGTCTCCAGCTACCCGGTTGGAACGTAACAGTCCAACCTTGCTCGTAGCCACAGGCATTCAAAAACGACCTCAAAAGCACCTCCTGATGCCCGTCTTATTCCTGATGAGATCCATGCCTCCGTCGGGTCATCTTCCAATCCAAAACCTCCATTGAACACTTGTGATGAAACCCTCGACTTTGAAATGGATATGGTGTGTATATTTTCATTTGTATATCTAACAGGACTGCTTCAATATCCGATTAGCAGGTTGAAAGTGAAGCAGGGCTGTCTCAGCCTCACTTTACTCTCGAACAAGATGTACCTAGTATGAGATCTGAGTTGTCTCCATCTCCAAGCCCCAAGCCATGTGCCGTTATCTCTGGTCGCTCTGGTCGCTCTGTTCGCTTACCCGCAAGATATAGAGACTATCTACCCACTGGAGACGGGCTACTGCATGTGCCATCACCTCCTCTGAGCTCTCGCCAACCCTCACCCAATCCAGCTGTTCACCCCCTGCCGCTTGTCATATATCAAACACCACCCAACAACATGGGCTTATTCCGAGTCTATCCGACACAACCATCATTTATTCCAAAAGGTGATGGTGATATTCATGCTGTCGTTGATGCACCTACCTTGGAAGCTGTTCACCGTGCTGAGGCACCAGAGCAAATTGCACCAGAGTCTCAGATAACACCCGAAACCTTGTACTTGGCATTCAGCAGTCCTACAGCAGGTCTGCTGATGTGCTGGCAGTACTCTGGGATGAATGAAAAGTCCGGTGCAGAACTGAATCGGCTATGGTCATTTGTGACAGACCCTGAGTTTAAACCTTCTATGCAGAGCACGTTCAATCACGAGCGCGAGAAGAAACATATAGAGAAGTATCTTCACAATCAGTCCAATCCATTCAACGCTGACTATGGCTGGAAAAAATCCTCAGTTTCTATTCCATTACCACATGAAGGATCGTCATGGCCATTAGGTGAACGTGATCCATCCATCCCTACTCTTACTGTTGATGGCATATATCATCGTGATATTATTGACATCATCACATCCACATTTCAAGATCAGGTCTCCTCGGAATTTCATCTGACTCCGTTTGAAGAGTATTGGCAACCAAACCCTGAAGCTGATCCCATCAAGGTTTTTGGTGAAGCTTACTCGTCTCCCAAGGCCATCAATCTCTATCATATTGTGCACAGCCTTCCACAACAGCCAGAAGATGATCTCGAACGTATTGTTATTCCCATTTTACTCTGGTCAGATGCTACCCAGCTCTCAAACTTTGGCGAAGCATCCCTCTGGCCAATCTATATGTTTTTTGGTAATCAATCTAAGTACACTCGTGGAAAACCCACCACAGCTGCATGCCATCATGTTGCCTATATCCTGACGGTATGTAATCATCATTTGATAAGCAGCATACTAATTTATGTCCAAGCGCAGCTGCCTGATGACTTTCAGGACACATACAGTAGATTCTTCGAGGAAGGATCGTCCAGTGATGTTTATACTCACTGCAAGCATGAGCTGATACAAGCAATTTGGAGACTACTTCTCAATGAGAAGTTTGTGGAAGCTTACAACTCCGGCCTTGTGATGAAATTTGTTGATGGGACTGTACGTCGTGGATTTATACGGTTCTACACTTATGGTGCAGACTATCCTGAAAAGTATGCATTACTGAACTGATTGTGATATAGCTATTGATCTCTAATCTTAGGATCTTGCTCGCCTGTATCAAATTTCTGGGGCTATGTCTCTGCCCACGTTGTTTGGTTGAGAAAAAAAATGTGCCTGAAATGGGTATACCAGCAGATATGGAAACGCGCAGGAGCAACATTTGAATCAATGACCAGTCGCACAAGAAGATGGTATCACGAGCCCGTAGGTATATTTTTAAACATGGCGCAAGCGTGAATGGTGTCCGTGTCAAGAAACTCTTGGCAGATAAATCCTTGATTCCAACGGAGGTGTGTTTTAGGCACGATGTCAGACGTCACCCAGACTGACTAGTAACATTATGTAGAATGCTTTCTCACAGCGTATCATGGATGAGGACTTCAACTTCTTTCTCATGTTTGTTGTGGACCTGTTACACGAATTCGAGCTTGGAGTATGGAAGGGTATATTCACTTATTTGATGCGTATTTTGTATGCTGCAGGGGGAACATCGATACAACAGCTGAACTACAGGTACTTTACTACTGACTTAGCCCCACTGTTCACTAACCTTAGTCATGACCAGGTATCGACGAGTTCCGACTTTCGGACGAGGAACCATTCGACGCTTTCACAAGAATGCCTCAGCCATGAAACGCCTTGCAGCACAAGACTTTGAAGACTTGCTCCAGGTAGGTGAAAAAAAAAGTTCTTCGCAACTCAATTAAGCTAACTCACTGAACCATCCAGTGCGCAATACCAGTCTTTGAAGGTCTCCTACCTGGCCAACATAATGAGATCCTGCTTGACTTACTCTTTGATCTCGCAACTTGGCACGCATTTGCGAAACTCCGGCTTCATACTGAGCAAACACTCGAGCTTTTTGATGCAGCCACCAACTATCTTGGCCACTCAACCCGCAAGTTTGAACGCACAACATGCAGGTACTACCACACGACTGAGCTTCCTCAGGAACATGCAGCCCGTGGTTGTCGCACAGCTGCATTGTCAGCCAAGCAAGGCCACGCAATCACCCCAGCGACATCTCGTCCCAAGCAGAAGAAACTTAACCTTTATACATACAAGTTCCACGCTCTGGGAGACTATGTGGACACAATACGAATGTTTGGAACTACAGACAATTACACAACACAGACAGTAAGTACTTGGAGTGCTTCGTTCTTTCAGTTACTTAGTAATGGTTGTCAGGGTGAACTTGAACACCGCCGTGTAAAGCGGCGCTTTCCACGATCTGGAAAGAAGAAGGAACACACAGTTAAGAGCATTGCCAGCCAAGATGCTATTGAGCGATTCATCCGCAAGGTTGATAATGCACGTAGAAACCTAAATCTTCAAAGGCAGCCTGAGTCTCAGCCACGACGTACCCGTACCTCTCCATTGGACCACTATTCGATTGCTCAGACATCACGCAAGATAGATAGCCTCACATCATGGTTGGGAAGGTGTACAAGCGATCCTGCATTCATTGTAGGTCTTCATTCCCTCAGTCTTCCCCTACCGACCAACTCGCAGGATTTTCTCCCACGATTAAAGGACCACTTACTAGCTCGTGCCCGTGGTCTGGCTTACGACGGGGATGAGCACAACTTTTCCAACAGTGACCGCAGTTGTGTCAACATCAAGGACGACCGCATCTACCACCACTCGTTGCTCCGTGTCAATTACACGACCTATGACTTGCGACGGGACCAAGATACAATCAATCCTCTTACACGGGCTGACATTATGGTTTTGTCTCATGAGGACGAACGGACCCACCCTTATTGGTATGCCCGCGTCATTTATATTTTTCATGTCATGGTACAGCATCGTGCGGATGAGGCTTCAGTGTTCTCGCCACCTGAACGCATGAATGTTCTGTTCGTGCGGTGGTTTCGCCGAGATGCGAATTATCCATCCGGGTGGTCCGAAAAACGCCTCCAGAGACTCCAATTCTTTGATCAAGAACATTCATTAGACGCATTTGGGTTTCTCGACCCAGACTGCATCGTGCGCGGTGTGCATCTCATACCGGCATTCGGGTATTTTCGAACGTCAGACCTACTTGAAGTCTCAAGAGCACGCCGTAAGCCAGACGGAGAAGACCCGGATGTGGACTGGAAATATTATTATGTGAACATGTAAGTAATTTGACTGAACTACAGTACAGAGTGCTAATACTGTTCTAGGTTTGTTGACCGAGACATATTTATGCGACTCCGAGGCGGGGGGATCGGTCACAAGGCAACATGGGAGTGGAACGAGCTCCTTTTGAGTGATGCCGGCAAGGCAGTGGACGACGAACTTGAAGAAGGTGATGAGGAGATGGAGGAAGCAGGTGGCGAGGAATCCAGAGGTGAAGAGGTGGGTGAAGAGCCCACAGCAGCCCAGGAGGATGCAGAGGAAGACGATTGGGAAGATCTGGACTTGGGCGGCGAGTTGGGTGGGGACGAAGACGAGCACCCTGAAACTTGGATGCTCATTATTCCAGATGCCGAGGAGAACGAGGAGAATGAGGGCGGTGAAAGTGATGAGAGCGATAGTTCTGAGGAGGAAGATCCCGACCGCGTTATTCCAGATGATGGGGAAGAACTTGACGATGATATTTATGCTGATGAGGGCTACGGTACACTGTAGATTTGCATGATAGTGTCATATAGATGCTCCTCTCGAGACCTATCATACTATACAGTTGAGACGACCTGGTCCTCGTTCACAATATATTCCGCCGACGTCATTCGGGCTGACATAATACTTGCCTATCGTACCCTCCGCCGACCGTCGGGGAATATCTTAATTTTGCAGTTTTTGTGATGTAACTAAACAGTGTTAAACTTGAAGTTTTGGCTTATGGCTATACTTGATGATCCTATTCGAAGTTTACAGCCAATTTAAATATCTATAATTTATTTGAAGTTTCGGCACACATTCCTCCTACAAAATTTCTTATTCACACCAACATTCAGGAGGCAACATGTTCACTCATATCCCAAGTATCGGCCTGCATATTTTCAATTAGGAAATTTTCAAATCTTACCATTGCCCAAACACCAACTTATATTCCCACTACAATCTTCACGTTTCGGACGACGTCTTCACTCCACTTATATTCTGCAAAACGCGTGGTGTATGGAAGTGGTACATTGGTATAGATACAACACAGATCATACGTTGTGCCTAGGACGCGCCCGCCGCCCTTGCAACAAAAGCATTACGATGGTCATCAGCATCTAAATATTTTAAGGCATAGGCTTGACCCGGCGGTTGGCATGTTCAGACTTGATCCCCGTTAACAGTTTGCTCTTTCTCGGAGAGCCCGCAACAGTGAATGGAAGAGGGACAGGAACATTGTTTCTGTTCTGGTCCTTTGGGCTCCGCTTCCCCTGGCGGTGTCGCATCATCTTTGGAATGACAATGTGCACAACACCCCCCATCGAAATCCTTGTTTCGCGCCCAGCGGATCATCTTGACGCCCTCCCAACCAAACATCATCCCAATCACGATCGCTGTCGCTGCATCGACCCACCACCCACCCTTCCACACCCGATAGATCAACGACCCGATGAGCAAGACAACGGAGAGTTGCATGCAGCAGAGCGCGCAAACCGCTTCGCCGTTGATGGCGCTCGAGTCGAGGGCACGGGCAAGGTAGCGTTTGGCGAGATAGAGGACGAGCGTGACGGCTGTGGCACTTGCGGCGATAAGGAGCGCGGGAAGGGCGGTGGAAGGGCGGTCACGTGCTGCGAGTGAAGTAGCGGAGGTGGCAATAGCAGCGATAGTGAGGACGACAAGGAGAGCGCCGATGATGGCTGTTGCAATGCGTTCGATTCTGTGGAAACGTGCAGAGTACGATGGGTGAGGAATAGGAATGTTAGTAGGTAGAAGGGAATCTCAACATGGGTTTACCGGATGATTTTCGGGGACGTTTTGTCTATGCTCTCTATTTCGTTGCCTGACATGCTGACGCCGAGGAAGCGCCAGGTGACGAGGAGGTCTGAGACGACCTCGACGGCGGACTGGAGGCCGTAAAAGACGAGAGCGCGCGAGGACGATTCAGCGCCAAAGATGATGGACACGACACCCTCCGCGGCGTTATAGAACAAACTGAAGATGCTAACCGCGATGGCGTACTGTTGCAGACGGCGGCGAGATGGCATCTTCAATGAGGTGGGATGAGCGACGACGATAGGCAGAAAGGAGTGGGAACAGGCTCAAGCTCTTTGAATTAGATTTCACTGCGACGAGGAGCACTAACGCGACTGCCCGGACTGGCTTAACGGGCCCTATTCGGGCTATGTTTATCCACTACGGTTTATCCGCTACGTCCCAAGGTAAGGCGGCGGTGAAGACGTGGAATCCGATTGTCACGTAGAATGAAAACGATGTCACGCCACCAGACTGAAAGCCATGGATAATTGTCCACGCGGACATGATGTTCGATTAACGTAGTTTCGTGCGCTGAATGCGTATACGTACGCGACGGGGACTACACAGCCGAGGCGTGAGCGTGTCGTACCGGTTTCTTTCGTGGACAAAATCCTGACCGACGCTCGGAGGAGCAGGTATTTGAAGAGTCTTACCTACTATCCCTCAGCAAGATGAGATTGGGGCTGAAATTTGCGAAGAGGCAAGAACGCTGGATTCTCACCCAAACGAGTATGGAAACCCTTGTCTTCCTGTGCCAGTTCACAAATATACCCACTACCGGGTCCGAGACAGCTGATGTGTAGGCGTACGGAATTGTTAATATGATGGTATGTGCGCTTGATGTCGACAAAGTATTGACTTGCTGGTATCATTAGCGAAGAAGACATTGGAATGATGCTTTGTCGCTTTCCGCCTCGTGCAGATAGAGGGCGAGGTCCCGTATTGACGTCTTAATGCAGTGCCTCCTTAATCTTGAATTAGAACCTAGATATCTGCCACAGCTAGCAAGCTCCGATCCGAAGACCAGGCGCAAGAGAAGGTCGCATGTCCTATCAAGATCGTATGTCACACTTGTGACAACGCCTTCTCCATGAACACCGCGGAGCAACCGAGATGCCCCATCTTCATATCCCGAGACGAGTTGGTGGCGGGTTGCCCATATGCTGTGGCCATCCAGGCCTTGTCTTCGATTCGATTGATCTATACAATCCACGAGGAGCCTGTTCCCCACATGCTGAGGTGTTGCGGGACCTCCGAATATACCCGAGGTCATTATATCGTCGGCCCCCTCCAAGTGTGTGGGCTAATCCACCCTGTCGACTTGTTGCGGGGAGGCGTTTCCCTAATCACATTGGCAGAATGATACAGAGTCGGCAGTGGAGTCTGAAGAACTTGCCCCAAGAAGTCGTAATAAGTCAGCTTAAGTAGCCGCAGCGAGTCGTGCCAAGAACTTTAACACTTCAAGTTCTGGCAAATGGAGACCGACCACCGTGGGAGAACGCCACACTTGCAACGCCTTGCAATCCTGCTGAAGGAACTTCTCTGGTGAACTTCTGGAATCTGGATACCTCGAAATTAGATACCGCGATGAAAGCTCTTGGAACGTGAGATCTTGAGATGTGGGTACAAACAAGGACATCGCAAACGACGCAAGAAGCCTAGAGTCGCAGATATCAGACCCTTCTGACGATACGATTAGACACAAACTGCGTAGCAAATTTCCCGTATACTGCCCACTTATACACTGGTCAGATTTGACAGTAGTATCCTGCTCCTCCATAACGGTTGGGAGGACCTGGCAAGGGAGTGATTCCTGCAGAGCTGATCAACCAGCATCTGGTGACAGGATTGTAATCGCCACCAATTTCTGATCCGGGACGAACCGGTTCCGTAACGCTGCACACATGTCGTCTGCAACACATTCGTCGGACGAAGAGCGAAGATGGTCGGTGTCACGGCTATCGGGGAACTCGTCCGCGAAACCCTTTGCAGACGTCAACACGTACAAACTCTAAACTACAACCACAATCTTTGGATTACGTAAACAGCTATCTTTGTTGTCACGATCGCGAGGAAATCAATGGTAAGACATTCAGGCGTTTGTTCCGTTTTACTATGTGGTGAACGAGGTCCGGATACAATTTCTCCGAATATACTTGGAGGGCACATGGAGGAAAGCGTGGCATCGGCGAAAAACACGTTGGTGAGGCTTGAACCACTGACTGGAGCAGTTGCATTAGGCTGGGCTAGGCATGGTTACAACACAGCGTCTGGGCTGGTGTCAAGTTGAGGTCTCTAGTCAAATTGTAACTCCTTTCGCTTTATGAACAAGGTCTGCCGCCCCAGTGTCAATAGACACCATGTCGTACTGTGCTTCAAGGATATACGCGCCACCTGAATGTATACTGCTGGACCCATCGCTGATCCACCGTCTCAGAAATATTGAGTGATAAACATCGACATGCCCCCCCTATGCATAACACCAAACTTCGCAGCCGTCCCCATCCACACTCAGCCTCACTAATGGCAGAGGCGCGAGAACATGCGCAACAATAGGTAGATTACGCCCGAACCTAATCCGCCCCTTGACCCACGACTTGAACCGCTCGTCCGTGACAAAATAGTACTTGGGTTCGTCCCAGAGGCTCCCGCTAAACGAGACGGCAAAGCCAAGTTTGGTCGCCACTCTCGATGTGAAGTCGGGGAGGTTGATGTCCTGTGGCACACGGAACATCCAGATATCGTCCGTCGAGGGGACGAAAACCTTGATGATGATCTGCCCCTGTTTTGGAACCCATTTAGAAGTCGGGTCGTGAGCGTTTGGGATGCGGTCGTGGGATGTGAGTTTGATCGTGGACTTTGGTTTGGACTTTGGTTTGCGAAGGAGGAGGTCGATGGAGGCACATCCGTCAGC